>ML335159.1:0-40748 GCA_005239505.1 Nicotiana paniculata | reverse complement strand
AGTGGTTCCACCAAGTGTGGCCGAGGGCCAAGACTGATGGTGAGGTGCTGAGTGATATTAGCGTTTGGGCTGAAGGAGCCCCTTCGGAGTGTGTACACACCCCCAGTGAGTGCACCGAGTGCGAGTGATTGAGTGATTGGGAGGCATGAGTGGTTGTGAGGTGGTGAGGGAATGCGAGGCATGCCCGAGGGGCTGATTATGAAACATCTTTTTGCCCGAGGGGCTACTTATGATTTTACTACATTCATTTGCATATCAAATCCTTGTTTTAAAGTTGTTAAAAATGTCCATTGTTTTAAGGACTTTTGTGAAGTTGATTTCTAAGGCATGACGATCTCGTATATCTATGTATACTATTGGAAAGTAAGGTTGTGTATATTGTGACTTGATGACATTGATTTTTATGTGATTCCTTGCTACTTAGACTTGATTTATTTCCATTACTAATGAGTTGGCGTACACACATTACTCCCTGCACCTCTGTGTGCAGATTCATGAGAAGATATCGAGCATTAGTCTTTATTTCGCAGCGGAGCCGGATCGTGGGGATATAGAGGTAGTTGTTCAGCGTTCACAGCATCTCTGCTTTCCCTTCCTGCTGTATTTAGCTTTGATTCGGAGTTTTGTATCATAATACTTTATTTTGGCTTATTTCACTAGATGCTCATGACATGTTGGCTCCGGGTTTTGGGGATTGCAGCACTGTATATAAAATTTGCCTATTATATTAAGAACTTTATGTATATTATTATGAATTTCTTGAAACTTAAATGGGATTTTCAAAAGGAAATGTGAAAACGTGGTAGTCGTCTAGCCTAATTCCATGATAGCCGCCATCACGGCCGGTTAGGATTTGGGGTCGTGACAGTTATATTTTTGCAGGGGGTACGTACGCACGAGGTGACGAGAGTGCGTGCATAGATAAATCCATGTTATTGTCCGGGTATACTTAGGTCCACACCTTGCTATAGCTGTACTATTTGAGTTGTCCCTTGTCTATTAAATTCCTTTATCTTACATTACGACTTGAGACTAGACTTGTGTAGAGCAATAGACTCGCTATTGTAGAGATTCAACGGTCTTCGTCATTAGCCGCGAATAATTTTACTCCTCCTACGAATTGCTCCCACGTTATGCGTTCTCATCATAATGTTTCCCTAAACCTTCTTATAACTCACATGCCTCTTCATGAGTGGGGTCAAGGACCCGTCAAATCTTCTTATTCTAATGGATCGGGCCATTTGCCTTGGCAGGATAGATACATCTATGGTTTGTGTTGTTCGACCCTCGGTATTGCGTATATTTTATGGGATAGGGTCGTTCGCCTCGGCAAGATTATGTACCAACCTCTCATGGGAGCGGTCGTTTGACTCAGTAATATAGTAGATGTATCTATGGTTATATACCTATGATATGATCGGGACGTACGCCTCGGTATTTTTATAAGACACTCATGTGGGATCGTGCGTATTATTTGTCCAAAAAGCCAGTGTATTTGGGAGGTTTCCTGATTTGAATTATGACTCTGCTGAGGTCCATTTTTTATGTACATACTCCGGTGGAGGAGGTAACTGCTAATCGAGAGTTTGAGCTTGTTGTTGAGAGGAGAATTTTACCACGTATTCATACTTGTTTATCTCGTTTATTTAGTCTTCCACATATCTGTTTAGTTCTTACTGTATTTGTCTTATTGGACCACTAGTAAGTGCCGATGTCAACCCCTCGTCACTACTTCTCTATGATTAGGCTAGATACTTACTAGGTACGCGTTGATTTACGTACTCATGCTGTATTTGTTGCACTTATTGTGCAGGTATACATATATGTTCCTGGTGGTCCTCTGGGTCTAGAGGCGCGGTTGTCGCGGGGACTTTACGGTGAGTTGCACTTCCTTGATATGATCTGCAGCATGCAGAGTCTCCAAAGAGTTATTTATATTCCCCGTCTAACTTTTATTTCAGATAGACGTTGTATCATTGTTGTACTTATTAATAGATGCTTATGCACTTGTGATACCTGGTTTTGGGGGTCCTTACGGGATTTTTCATTATTGTAGTTCGTGTAAATATTATCAGCTTCCCTATAAATTCTTTTTCATACTCCTTAATTAATGAAAATTATGATTTCAAATACTAAAATGAGTAAATAAGTTAATCCTTCACTGTTGGCTTGTCTAATGGTGGTGTTAGGCACTATCACGAACTTTAGTGGATTTAGGGTCGTGACACAACTATCAATTACCCAATAGCTCTCGGTTATAGAGTGATTATGCCCAAATTAGCTTTCTCAAATCCAATTAGGTATCAATTCAAATAGTTGATATGAGCTCAAGTTGGGTTTTCCCTATCTCCAGTTTAAACCCTTTAATTAGACTAGCCAAAACCCTAACTAGCCTAATTTCTTGTTAGCCAAGTTTTCATAGGCTAAGTCCTTCTTTCTCAAGTAAGAACGAAGTCAAATAGGCATGAATCAATGTTTGAAACCATTAATTCTAGAAATAATGCATAAACAAGGCTAAATAATAAACATCCAATCTTAAACAAGCACTAACTAATTACCCATAAGGCTTACACACTAGGCTTGGGTCACAACCCTAGAGAAAATCTAGCAACTCATACTAGAAGAAGAAGAAGAAGAAGAAGAAGAAGAAGAAGAAGAAGAAGAAGAAGAAGAAGAAGAAGAAGAAATAAATAAAGCCATAAAATAAGATTAAATCGATAACACTAATGATTCTTCCCCCAAAATATTCACTACTTTCCCAAAACAGCAAAATATAACCGCTACTACTCAAAACAATACAAAACTTGCCCTAAAAAAGTGTTTCCTGTCTATTTATAGTGCCGTGAAATTCGCTGACAAAAATGCCCTTCAGGAGGTTCTGCGGCTGCACAATTCCATGTGTGGTCCGAACTTTGCTCGTCTTATTCAACTGGAGAGATTCTGCAGGTGCACAATTCCATCTGTGGCTGCACTTCAGCTTCTGCGGTCGCACTTTTCCTTCTGCGACTGCACTTTTGGCAAGGCTTCACACTTGGTCGTTTTGCACATTCTCTAAACTTTTGAATTCTTGTTGGTGCGGCCAGTTTTTGCGGCCGCACAATTTGATGTGAAGACCGTATTTGTTAGAAATCCTTTGAGGCTCAGGTATAAGTTGTGCGACTCAAGATGTATTTTTGTGGATCGCACTTTCTTCTGTGGCTGCACTTTGTCCTGTTGCACTCCTTCTTGCCTTTTTGAGATGGAACACTCCTTTTTGAGTTAGAATTCTTCGTTAAGGGCCATTTCTCCAACATGCCTGAAATTTGTACAATTCCATTTGTTTTGGGAACAAGAATCAACACTTTTTGACTAATGTCACGACCCAAAATCCCTCTTTAGGAGTCGTGATGGAAATTATTCTCTAAAACAGTAGGCCTACCACTTACTGAATTAATAATAGATTTTAACTAATCGACTATCAAACATAAACTAGAAATTTCTGTATATCGCCAACTATCCCAAGTAGATATACAACATCCCAAAACCGGTAGTATAAGTCATAAGCTCTACTGAGTTCACTAGAATATCTCTAAGTACAACAATTCCAGAATAGAATAAACAGTACAGAGTAAACTTCAGAAGGTGACTCTGAGGCCTGCGAACGCGATGGCAGATATACCTTGAGTTTCCACAGCAATATTTGATCAGCTAACTAATGATCAACACACTACAAGGTACATAGATCTTCATTAAAATGTGCAGCAAGCGTAGATGAGTACACCACAGCGGTACCCAGTAAGTATCAAGAGTAACCTCGGTTGAGTAGTAATGAGGAACAATAACGGCATCTACTAGAAATAATAACTTGTACAAGTATGAATATAAAACTAACAGGGGACAATATAAAGCTAAACATGGTAAGAATAATGTTACAATACTTGAATTAAGAACTAGAAACAACATTTAACAACAAGGAGCAATAGGTAATAACGTCGTAAAGCAAGCGGAATACAGCTAAAGCTCGGTGAAACCAAGGGAAAACATGTAACAATCCAATAAATCAATTTCTTTCATAAAAGGATTATACAAGAATTTCCCCGAGGTACCACACCTCATAATCACCAATTCACGGGTCTCAAATTATGAACCCTAATCCCTTGGCATCTTATACCCACATTACAAATCACAACCACACTAGTTATGGTGTATGCCTGTGCAAGTGTTCTATCACAGCTCGAGTCAACAAGTACGATTAGAGACAACGAATGGCACATAGGAAACAACACAACAAAATCATATTATGAAAAACTCAAATAAGGTAGGCACACCACTACACAAATATCATTAATAACAATGCCCCTAGGCCATCGCAAGTCATCACAAATCATCCCTGACATAGCCCCCTTGTCTCTCCGCATTCGCAACAACAAAGTAAATTTCCGCCTTGTCTCGACACACGCGCATACAATTATCCCACATTGTCTCGCCATATGCGCAAACCAACATATATAGTCATCTTGCCACACCGCATATGCAAATATCAATAATAACAGTACGGATAACTCACGTGCGAACACTCTGATAATCCTCTTAACAATATCACGTGTGCCAAAAACATAACAACACAATATAACAACTCGCGCCACATGTGAACATGTGCCACAATATTTCCTTAAAACAATTCCAATACCACAATCAAACATAGACCTCGGCTCAACAACCCTTAGTACAACAATACCAACAATAACACGAGAGTACGGCAAGTAAATCAATAAAAGAATTGCAAAAACACAAAGAAACAGAAGAACGAGCTTACAACGAAAAACATAACAAGTAATAATGGTTTCAAATAAGAACTCAACAATGAGAGAAATAATGTGTAACAACGATATCAAATAAGAGTAACTCAACAATAGGAGAGATAAAATGTAACAATGATTTCAAATAAGAATAACTCAACAATAAGAGAAATAAGTTGTAACAACGACCTCAAATATGGATAGGTCAATAATGAAAGTGGTAACATATAGCAATGACTTCAAATAAGGATAAGTCAACAATGGAAGAGGTAACATATAACAGTGATATCAAATAAGGATAAGTCAACAATGGAAGAGATAACAATAACTTCAATTAAGGATAAAACACTACCAAAGAGATAACATGGCATTAAAAGAGGCAACAACATCAATTAAGGCATATAAAAGTATATTTTGGCAATAAAGGGTAGAACATAAACCAATCATCTTCAAATAATACATGTAAGGGTCAATTTAGCAACGGATCATATAACATGATAAGACAACTTCATTTTAATGTACATAAGAACCTAAGAGTCTAAACCGATCAAATTTCCATATATCAAATTTCCATATATAAGTCGTGTACACACTGGTCACCTTGCGTACACGTTTTTCACGTAGTTAAAACAGTACAAATGACCAATCCCTACGGGTAGTTCCCCCACACAATGTTAGGCAAGATACTTACCTCAAAATCCCTCAATCAATACTCTAAAATAGATTTTCCTTTACAATTCACCTCTCCTAGGCTCAAATCTAACCAAAATGAGACTTAATAACATCAAATAAGGCAAGATAAATCAATCCTAATAAATAAAGATATGAGCTTAAGAGTTTCTCAAAAGTCAACCCCAAGACCGCCCGGTCAAAACACGGGTACAAGGGTAGAATACGACTACCCATAAAACCACAATTTTTTGCATGTGTGTTGTTTCAACAACCAGGTCCAAATCGACCCTCAAAACTCAAGTTCTCATTTTCAAAATATAGACAATGCTTCTCAAAATTTCAATTTCATTCTCATAATTTTTATGTAAAATAGTTGGAAATTGAACAAAATAACTTACCCAATGATTGTAGATGAAATTTACTCTTCAAAATCGTCTTTTACCGAGTCTAGGGTTCAAAGGTGCGAAAATGACAATAACATCCCGTCCCTCAGCTTTTATGTCTAGGCGCAGGTGTTGCAAATTGCGATCTGGCATTCGCAAATGCAAAGAAATGTCACAAATTCGACAATCGTCACACCCATGCTACAATCGCAATTGCGAACCAAAGACACTTCACAAAGGTGACCCATCTGATCACAAATGTGAACAAGCTTACCTGCCCCCCCTCCCCCCCCAAAAAATCAGCAGNTCTCGAACCAAACATCAACACTAGTCTAAAAACATAATACAAACTTGCTCGTGCAATCAAGCCATCAAAATAACATTTGAAACCATGAATCGGACCTCCAAAACACATGAAATTCAAGAACTTTTAAAAACACAATTGTACGTTCGATTTCGAACTAATCAACTCGGAATGACACCAAACTTTGCAGAGTAGTTCTAAATGACAAAACAGACCTATTATAAGCCCCGAAACAGAGATCCAAACACGATAGCTATGAAGTCAACCTACAGTCAAACGTATAAAAAATATAAGCATTTAAATAGCCAACTTCGGCAAAACAACACAAACCAATCTACGAACATCCGAATTTGATTCTAGGCATCCCAAGTCGATAATCGTGATACAAACCTATTGAAGTCATCAAAACACCGTTCGAGGGTCGATTTCATGAATGTCAAACCTCGATCAACATTTCAACTTAAGCTTCTAAAGTGAGAATAACTCATCCAAATAGATCCTGAAACATCCAATGATCGAATCTGACCATGCACGCAATTTATAATATACAATATGAAGCCACTCAAGACCTCGAACTACTTAATGGAACCTTAAAGCTCAAAAAGACCGGTTGGGTCGTTACATTCTCCCCCTTTTAAACAAACGTTCGTCCTCGAACGTGCCAAGAGTCATTCCTAAGTCATCATATCACGATATAAACTCATCATACACATACCCATGGGTGATCCGACACTACCCCTAACCCACATAGGCCTGATAATGTCATCTCAACCGAAGATTATTCCTTCTACTCATGCCGATAAGACTTAAATCAAATTTCAACATCTACCAAGTGCCCTATTATCACACAACCACTTTCTAAAATCCCCAACTAGCTGCAACTACTCATGTATACATCCACAAGATACAACCACACGACATAACACATCATCCATATTCCCATAGCATTAACTCTGACAACAACATCTGCCTATTACAAAGCCCGGTACCGACCAACAGACTCATATCGACTAGAACCTTGTTCCAGACCTTCACAACACTAAAGATGATGCAAGAAACATGTGAAACTCATAACTACTCATCCGATCAATAAGCCACATCGAACGCCACCTGGGCACATACATCGCAATCCAAACCCAACAAGCACGATTCGACTATCACTGAACATGGAAAGAGAAACACATGAGAGAACTACCAAACAGTTAAAACTCCCTGTCGGTATCAGACTACGAATCCATTCCACAAGGGAGAAACAAAACTTATGAACTAATCATAAGGAGCTCATCATAACATAACTACATCACGGCACGTATCCCGATTCAAATATCAACCCAGACAAAAGTGCGAGGATCATATCCTCAGCTCTGAATCACAAGTAGGATACACCTCACACCAATCGAAACCTTCCACTAACTCAATCTCATGAAAAAAGTCACAACACATAGTGGATTTTCCCATACCGATATAGCACCCAAATCACAAGTCGTAGCCAAACAATCCAGAAATCACACAAAACCTACAGTAATGAGTAACATAAAGTTAATTCTAGTCTCAAATCTCTCAATAGTAAGCTAACAGAATAGTTAAACGCGGGCTATCACAACCGAGTTCCCCAACTAGCATAAATACATGAACAAAGTACAAGAATCACAAAAAAACCATATCAGAAGCAAGGTAGGATGAATCTTACCATTAAATGGGACCGAATCAAAAGAACACAAATGCATGTCTATAATCAGCCAGAACCATACCTGTAATGACATCATCTGGTGCATCAGCCTCCGCCCAACCAGGAAGAACATAACAATGGGCACGACCTCCCTCTCTAGGGCGACCTCCACCCGCCTGACCTCCACCTAGCTGGCGGTGCAAGTATAGCAGCAACTGAAGCATAACTCATAGCTTGAATATCAAGATGTGACAGATCTGTCCGGAGTTTGGGAAAATCTCTCACCATGTGGTTGAAATCTCCACACTCAAAGCGACCCCTCTGCTGACATAGCTGTAGAAGCTGTCCGGTACGGGTATTTTGGGACTCATGGATATCTAGAACACCACGTGAAGCCTAAAGTGTAAACTAAACTAGTTGACCCACAAAACCTCTATCATGACGTACCCTGCCTCCAACATAGGGATCAATAGACCATCCCATTCCACGAGGCCTCTTATCCTCCCTTTCCTCTCTCTCTCCTAGCCTCGCATACCCTCTAATTTGCGAGCGACCTCTACCACCTGCTGAAACCAAACATCCATCTCCAACTCCTGAGCTATGATGAATCGGATACCATATTTGAGCCCCTCAATGAACCTGCAGACCCACTCTATAACTGTAGAAACAAATCACGTGTGTGACAGGACAACTTACTAAATCAGATGTCATACTCTGACACTGTCATAGTGCCATGACGCAGCTGCTCAAACTTTGTACGACATGCATATTGAAAGATTTGGGGAACAAACTACCCAACCTACCCTCCTCATAAACCATCCACAACTGAAATCAATAAACGCGCACGATAGGAATGAAAGAAGTGAAGTTTCTTAATAGTTCTGTAGCGTCTCGAAAATAAGTATAGACGTCTTCGTACCGATCCGTAAGACTCTACTAAATTTGCTTATGACTCACAGCACCTATGAACCTAGTGCTCTGATAAGAACTTTTCACGGCCCAAAATCATCCTTAGGAGTTGTGATGGCACCTAGTCTAAGACTAGGTAAGCCTAACACTTAATGAATTAATATCATATTTTAACCAATCGAGTATTAAACATAAACCAGAAATTTTTGGATAATACCAACAATCCCAGGTAGATATACAATATCCCAAAACACGTAGTACAAGTCATAAGCTCTGCTCAGTTCACTAGAAATCTCTAAGTGCAATTGTTCTGAAATAGAAATAAACAGTACAAACTAAACTTCAAAAGTTGACTCTGAGGCCTTCGAACGCGGCAATAGATATACTGTGAGTCTCCACGGCAATACTCGATAAGCTAACTAATGATCAACACGCTCTGAGGTACCTAGATTTGCACAAAAATGTGCAGCAAGCGTAACATGAGTACACCACAATAGTACCCAGCAAGTATCAAGACTAACCTCGGTGGAGTAATGATGAGTAACAATCAAGACACCTACTAGAAATAATAACCTATAAAAGTATGAGTATATAACTAACATGGGACAATATAAAGTTAAACATGGTAGGAATAATATTATAATACTTGCATTAAGAACTAGAAATAACAATTAACAACAAGGAGCAACAAGTAATAATGTCGTAAAGTAAGTGGAATATAGTTAAAGTCTGGTGAAACCAAGTAAGGGAAAACATGCAACAATCCAATAAAATGACCGCTTTCACACAAGGTTTAAGAATTTCACTGTCACGGCCCGTTTTACCCTCCGAAAGGCATCGTGACGGCACCTACTCTCTACGACTAGGTAAGCCTAATTGTGGATAAGATATTAAACAGAAGCAATAAAATAAAGACGGAATAAAGTAAATCTACAATGAAACATCGCCACTTACGTACAAAATATAACTTCTCAAAAACCCAGAATGTCACAACAGTCACAAGCTTCTAACACTACTGTAGCTCTAACAAAAACTGGAAAGAAAGTACATAAGAACGTTTCTATAAGATAGAATAGAAGGAGACTCAGAGGATTCTGCGGATGCGGAAGAAGTACCTTGCAGTCTCCCGGAATCAGCAACAGCAACTAACCACGAGGCTGATAGCTCGTACCCGGATCTGCACACGAAAACATGTGCAGGAAAGGGCATGAATACACCACATTTGGTACCCAGTAAGTGCCAAGCCTAACCACAGTCAAATAGTGACGAGGTCAGGTTTAGGCTCTACTGGATTTCTAAATAAGTCAGTTTAAAACAGTACAAAAAGATAGGTAAGGTCAACAATAAACAGTTTAATGAAAACAATATAAGTTTTACATTAAAGAAAATCCTCGGCTCAACACAATATATCACCCAATTAACATCTCTCGGGATACCGTCCCGTAGTTCCAAATGATTATGCAGTACAGGGGGATCTCCCGGAATACGTCCGTAGTCCCAAAGTAAATATGCAGTACAAAGGGATCTCCTGAAATACGTCCGTAGTCCCAAAGTAAATATGTTGTACAGGGGGATATCCCGGAATACGTCTGTAGTCCCAAAATAAATATGAAATGCAAATGAATGCCGGATAAGGTTCATTTAAACAGTTCAGGAAAAAAATCACAGGAAAGACAAAGGATAGGACTAGCTAAGCATGGTGCATATAGTATCACATAGGGAATTTAGGTAAAATAGGTAGACATGTTCCTTCCTAATCTAGACTACACAATTAGCACAGTAAACAGTGAAATAAGAGTGAAATGATTTATGGCATGGAAGGAAAAATGGAATTCTTAGCAACAATGGCCCATGTACGTACTCGTCACCTCACATACACTGTGTCCATGCAACAAATAGTATCAAAACAACCTAAGGGGAAGTCCCCAACACAGAGTTAGGAAAGCCACTTACCTCGACTGCTTTACTCAACTCAAAACCACGCTCTTGCCACAAGTACCTGACTCCGAATGGCCCAAATCTATTCAATTCAATTGCATAATATAAATATCACTTTAAGGAATCAATATAGCTAATTAGCTCTTAGCTAATACGCGATGTTTGAAAAATTTCCCAAAAAGTCCCCTGGGCCCACATCTCGGAATCGAGTAAAAGTTAAAAATTCCGGGAACCCATTCACTCATGAGTCTAACCATATAAGAATTACTCGAATCCTATATCAAAATCTCGATCAAAACTCACAAGCTTGGCCTAAGAACTTTATCCAAATTTTCCCCAATTTTCCACCATAAATTCGAAATGAAAGGGTAGATTCAAGTGTATAATCATTGAAATTATTCTAAACCGAGTAGGAAGCACTTACCCAGACTGCCCTGGTCAAAATCTCTTCAAAAATCGCACTTTCCCGAGCTCTAAATCATTTTAGAAGTTATGAATTTCAAACTCTCGGGTTTTGTATAAATAGCCTAGGAATTCCGCACCTGCGACACTTGGACCGCACCTGCGGAATACCCATCGCAGGTGCGAAAACTCACTAACAGGGCTGCAGCTCCGCACCTGCGAAACCCAGATCACACCTACGAGCACTGGCTGACCTTGGCCAAGACTGCACCTGTGAAGCTCCTGCCCGCACCTGCGGCTCCCTATCCGCAGGTGCGAGACACCAGAACCAGTAATGCTTCAACTGTTTTCCTAAATCCAAATTCATCCCGTTGAGCATCCGAAACATCCCCGAGGCCCCCGAGACCTCAACAAAACTTACCAAACGGTCCTAATACCTTATCCAAACTTATTTGAGCCTTCAGAACACATCACATAACATCAAAATCACCAATTATGCATGGATTCAAGCCTACGAACTTATGAAATTTCCAAAATCTACAACTGATGCCAAAACACGTCAAAACTAGTCTGAATGACCTCAAAATTTACACACAGATCATAAATGACACTACGGACCTACATCCACTCTCGGAATTCCATTCCATGCCCAATATAAAAATTTCACCTATCGGCCGAAATTCTAACTTTCTCCAATTCAAGCCTAAATCTACTACAGACCTCGAGAACACATTCCCAACACGTTCCTAACCCCGAAATCACCCAACGGAGCTAACAGAGTCAACGGAATTCCATTCCGTATCCGTCTTCACACAGTTCCAACTATGGTCCGATTTCTAAAGCTTAATCTTATATATGGGGACTATGTGTCCAAAAACTCTCTAAATTTTGCAACTAACCACTCCGACAAGTCCCATGAGCAGATATAAAAGTGGAGAAAGTAGTTATTAGGGGATCGGGGTGCTAACTCTCAAAATGACCGACCGGGTCATCACATTCTCCCCCTCTTAAGAAAATCGTTCGTCCTCGAACGAGTATAGAGACATACCTGAAGCTGAGAAAATATGAGGGTACTGACTACGGATATTCTGCTCGGTCTCCCAAGTCGCCTCCTCGACCGGCTGACCCCTCCATTGAACCTTTACTGATGCAATATTCTTTAACCTGATCTTTCTGACCTGTCTATCCAATATAGCTACCGGATCCTCAACATATGATAAATTCTTGTCCAACTGGACTGAACTGAAATCAAAAAAATGAGCCGGGTCACCGTGGTACTTCCGGAGCATAGAGACGTGGAATACTGGATGAACTCCTTCTAGGCTTGGAGGCAAGGCTAGCTCATAAGCAACCTCCCCGACACGTCGCAACACCTCAAAAGGGCCAATAAATCTCGAACTCAGCTTACCCTTTTCCCGAACCTCATGACGTCCTTCATAGGCGATACCCGAAGCAAAACCCGATCACCAGCCATGAATGCCAAATCACGAACTTTCCGGTCCACATAACTCTTCTGCCTAGACTGAGCTGTGCAAAGTCTCTCCTAAATCACCTTCACCTTGTCCACGGCATCCTGGACCAAATCTGTACCCAACAATCGGGCCTCACCTGGCTCAAACCATCACACTGGGGACTAGCACCGTCTACCATACAAAGCCTCATACGACGCCATCTGAATGCTGGAGTGGTAGCTGTTATTATAAGAAAACTCTGCAAGTGGCAAGTATCGGTCCCATTACCCTCCAAAATCCATCACACAGCACGGAGCATATCCTCAAAAATCTGAATCGTGCGCTCGGACTGCCCGTCCGTCTGAGGGTGAAAGGTTGTACTCAACTCTACCCTGGTGCCTAGCTCCTGCTGAACAGCTCTCCAGAACCGTGAAGTGAATTGTGTACCTCTTTCTGAAATGATAGATACTGGAATACCGTGGAGGCGAACAATCTCCATGATATAATTCTCTGCCAACCTCTCGGAGGAGTATGTAGTCAACATCGGAATGAAATGGGCTGACTTGGTCAGCCGATCCACAATCACCGAAATAGCATCAGAATTTTTCAAAGTCCGAGGAAGTCCAACCACAAAGTCCATGGTGATCCGCTCCCACTTCCACTCTAGAAGCTCAATCTGCTGAAGTAACCCTCCTGGACGCTGATGCTCATATTTGACTTGCTGACAGTTGAGACACTTGGACACAAACTCCACTATATCCTATTTCATCCTTCTCTAGCAATAGTGTTGTCTCAGATCCTGGTACATCTTCGCGGTACCCGGATGAATGGAATACCGCGAGCTATAGGCCTCCTCAAGAATCAACTCCCGAAGCCCATCCACATTGGGCACATAGATCCGACCATGCATCCTCATCACACCGTCATCTCCTATAGTCACATCCCTGGCGTCACCTCGCCGAACCCTGTCCTTAAGAACTAGAAGGTGGGGATCATCATATTGGCACTCTCGAATGCGGTCATAAAGAAAAGACCGAGCCACCACACAAGCTAAAACCCAGCAAGGCTCTGAAAGATTCAATCTCACGAACTGACTGGCTAAGGACTGAACATCTAAGGCTAAGGGCCTCTCAACTGCCAGAAGATATGCCAAACTCCCCAAACTCGCTGCCCGGCGACTCAAGGCGTCGGCCACCACATTGGCCTTCCCTGGATGGTATAATATAGTGATGTCATAGTCCTTTAGTAACTCCAACCATCTCTACTGGCTCAAATTGAGGTCCTTCTGCCTGAACAAGTGCTGCAAACTCTGGTGATCCGTAAAAATCTCACATGGAACACCTTACAAATAATGACGCCGGATCTTTAGGGCGTGAATAATTGATGCTAACTCAAGGTCATGAACCGAATAATTCTTCTCATGCACCTTCAATTGTCTGGACATGTAGGCAATCACCCTACCGTCCTGCATCAATACCGCTCCAAGGCCAATCCTCGAGGCATCACAATAGATAGTGTAGGACCCCGAACCTATAGGCAACACTAATACTAGGGATGAAGTCAAAGATGTATTGAGCTTCTGAAAGCTCTCCTCACACTCCTCGGTCCACCTGACACCCTTCTGGGTTAGTCTAGTCATAAGTGCTGCAATAGATGAAAACCCCTCTTCAAAGCGACGGTAGTACCCTGCCATACCAAGGAAACTACGGATCTCCTTAGTTGATGACGGTCTAGGCCAACTCTGCACCGCCTCCACCTTCTTTGGATCTACTTTGATCCCATCCCAAGACACTATGTGGCCCAAGAATGCAAAACTGAATCAAGCCAGAACTCACACTTAGAGAATTTTGCATACAATCTTTTCTCCCTCAAAGTCTGAAGCACAGTCCTCAAGTGCTGCTCATGATCTTCCCGTGATTGGGAATACACTAGAATATCGTTAGTAAACACAGTGACGAAAGAATCAAGATAAGGCTGGAACACACTGTGCATCAAAAGCATAAAAGTTGTTGGGGCATTGGTCAGCCTATATGACATAACAAGAAACTCATAGTGGCCATATCTGGTCCTGAAGGCAATCTTCGGGATATCCGGCTCCTGAATCTTCAACTGATGATAGCCAGAACGCAATGGAGAATACTCTAGAACCCTATAGCTGGTCGAATAAATCATCAATGTGAGGCAAAGGATACCTATTCTTCACGGTGACCTTGTTCAACTGCCGATGATCAATACACATACGCATAGAACCATCCTTTTCTTCACAAATAATACCGGAGCACCCCAAGGTGATACACTGGATCTGATGAAACCCTTATCAAGCAACTCTTGTAACTGCTCCTTCAACTTAGGAGGATCCATACGGTAAGGAGGGATAGAAATGGGCTGAGTACCTTGCAACAAATCAATGACGAACTCAATATCTCTGTCGGGCGGCATACCCGAAAGATCAGCTGGGAATACATCAGGAAATTCCCTCACTACTTGGACTGACTCAACTGGAGGGGTATCAACACTGACATCTCTCACATAGGCTAAATACGCCACACCCCTTCTCAACCATCCGCTGAGCCTTAAGAAATGAAATGACCCTGCGGGGAGTATACTCTAAGGTACCCTTCCACTCTAATCTCGGCAAGCCTGGCATAGCCAGCGTCAAGGTCTTAGCGTGACAATCAAGAATAGGATAATAGGGCGACAACCAGTCCATGCCCAAGATAACATCGAAATCTACCATGCTGAGTAATAACAAATCGTCCTTGGTCTCAAAACCACTAAGAGAAATCAAACACGGACGATATACGAAGTCCACAACTACAGAGTCTACCACAGGAGTAGATACATAAACAGGGGAACTCAAAGAATCCCGAGATATCCCCAAACATGGAGAAAAATAAGAGGATACATATGAATACGTAGAGCCTCGATCAAATAATATTGATGCATCCCTATGGAAGACAAGGACAATACCTGTGACGACTGAGTCTGAAGCAACAGCCTCAGAAAAGGCTGGAAGGGCATAGTATCTGGCATGGCCTCCCCCTCTAGGGCGACCTCTACCTCCCCGACCACCACCTCGAGCTGACTGAGGATATGGAGTGGCAGCTAGGGCTGGAAGAATAGCCAGAGGACCCGAGGGATCACGTGGAGGTTGATAAGACTGTGGAGGTGCACTCCTCCTGGACCTGGGGCAATCTCTAATCATTTGACGAGTATCGCCACACTCAAAACAAGCCCTCGGAGGACGCTGCAGCTGAGACTGAATAGGAACTGGCCTGTTGGGCTGGCTGGTAATAGCACCTCAAACTAGAGGCACACTGGATACTGGCGGTGCATAATAGGACTGCTGAGGTCTAGGAGGAGCTGGAATACCGCTGGCTACTGGAAGGGCTGAGTGAACAAGGCGACCCCCAAAAATGACCAGTCTCTCGAGACCTCTTGGCCTCTCTCTCCTCTCAGTCCCGGGCTAACATGCCCTCTACTCTCCTAGCAATACTCGCTGCCTGCTGATAAGTGATGTCCATCTCCAACTCTCTGGCCATACTGGTCCGAATACTAGGGTGAAGTCCCTCAATGAAGCGGCGAACCCGCTCTCTGACTGTGGCAACTAACGCTGGTGCATGTCGAGCTAACTCACTGAAACAGACTGCATACTCCGACACAGTCATAGCACCCTGGTGCAACTGCTCGAAATCCGCACGCCAAGTATCCCTGAGGCTCTGACATACTCTCATAGAAACATCTCTGAAAATTGAGTCCAATTGAGTGAGGTTGCCTCGTCCGGACTACTCAGCTCATAGGCCTGCCGCCGCTGATATGTTGCTCCCCTCAGCTGGAAAGCAGTGAAAGAAACCCCATTGGTCTCCACAATGCCCATAGTGTGGAGAATACGTTGACACTCCTCAAGAAAACCCAGAGCGTCATCTGCAGATAGTCCACTGAAAATAGGTGGGTGGTACTTCTTGTACCTCTCAAGTCTGAGCTGCTCTGCCTCAGAAGCAGCTGCCCTGGTCCCATGTTGTACCGGAGCCACTGGGGGCATAGAAATATACTCTGGGGCCTGATCAACCTAGCTTCTCTGCTCAGGAGTGCTGGCTGCAGGAGTCTGTGTCCGTCCCTCGGCCTGAGATGTAGCGAGAACTATCGGAAGTACTCCAGCCTGAGCTAGAGTGCTGAACATGCTCATGAACTGAGCTAAAGTCTCCTGCAAGGTTGGAGCAGCAATAGGGACCTCTTGTGTCGGCTCTCCAATTGGGGGTTTTATTGGCTCCTCTGTCAGTGCTCTCGCCGGTGCTCAGGCTGCACCATGTGATCGTCCTCTTCCCCGGATTCGGCCTCTAGCGGCTCTGGCAGGGGGCTAGGGTGCTTGGTCTTCGGTCCTCCCAGTACGGGTCCTCACCATCTGCGGGAAATAATAGAATAGAAATTTTTTTTTTTTTGAATTTTTTTTTATGTCAATGACTCGCACAACAAGGAAACCAAAGAAATATGATTGTTCTTAATAGTTACATAGCCTCCCGAAGATAGATATGGAAGTCTCCGTACCGATCCGCGAGACCCTAATAAACTAGGGGTGTGCATTCGATTTATCGATTCGATTTTGACCCTTATCGATAATTACTTATCGATTATAGATTTGTACGTATGCTTATCGTTATCGTTTCAATAAGGTTTCGATTTTTTTGATTTCGGTTTATCAATTTTTGGGGCTTATCGATTCGGTTATCGATTACACCAATAAGAAAATTTGCGGCCAATAAGAAAATTTGCTAGCTCTAAGAAATGTTATCATGTTTAGTACCCTTACTTAATATATGTATACTATGTGTAAAACATGTATAAATAGTGGATAGCTAATAGAGATAGACGACTAATCATTACTATATCATACCAAATGATACTACGATTAATTGATTTAATTCAGGCAGACTAATTATTCTTCAGCTCCTTACCTAACTGACCAAAAGAACTTCTACCAAATTAAAATCAACTTACTGAGAGAACCCATTTGGATATAGAGAATTACCAGATTTGTGGAAAAAACTGAGAAAGGAGGAATTTTGAGTGAAGAAAATTTAAGGTTTCAGCAGTTCAGCTCTAAAGGGGCAGGAGGGTAGGGCCGTAGGGGAAAATCTTGAGGCAGAAGCAGCGTGAAGTCGTGAAGAGGAAAGAAAATAATAGGGTAGGGAAAATTAGAAAATAATAAGGGTAGAGGAAAATGGAAATAATAAGTTAGGGTAAAGAAAACCACGGCAAAAAAAAAATAAAATTTCTTATCGATAAATCGATAAGCGAAGTGGACAAAATCGAAATCGAAATCGATAACTCGATAAGAAAATTTTCGGAATCGAAATCGAAATCGATAACAAATAATCGATTCGATTTATCGATAAACCGATTCGAATGCACACCCCTATAATAAACCGGCTTGTGACTTGTGACCCCGATGAACCTAGACGCTCTGATACAAACTTGTCACGACACGTTTTACCCTCCGAAAGGCATCATGACAGCACCTAGTCTCTACGACTAGGTAAGACTAATTGCGGATAAGATATTAAACAGAAGCAATAAAATAAAGAAGGAATAAAGTAAATCTACTAATGAAACATCGCCACGTGGAACGTACAAAATATAAATTCCCAAAAACCCGGAATGTCATAACAGTCACAAGCCTCTAACATTACTGTAGCTATAACAAAAACTGGAAACAAAGTACATAAGAACATTTCTACAAGATAGAATAGAAGGAGATTCGGAGGACTCTGCGGACGCGGCAGAAGTACCTTGTAGTCTCCCGGAATCAGCAGCAGCAACTAACCACGAGGTTGATAGCTCATACCTGGATCTGCACACGAAAACATGTGCAGGAAAGGGCATGAGTACACCACATTTGGTACCCAGTAAGTGCCAAACCTAACCCCAGTCAAGTAGTGACGAGGTCAGTTTTAGGATCTACTGGATTTCTAATTAAGTCAGTTTAAAACAATACAAAAGATAGGTAAAGTCTACAATAAACTGTTTAAGGAAAACACTATAAGTTTTACAGTAAAGAAAATCCTCGGCTCAACACAATATATCACCCAATTAGCATCTCTCGGGATACCGTCCCGTAGTTCCAAATGATTATGCAATATAGGGGGATCTCTCGGGATACCGTCCCCTAGTTCCAAATGATTATGCAGTACAGGGAGATCTCCCGGAATACGTCAGTGGTCCAAAAGTAAATATTCACTACATGGGTATCTCCCGGAATACGTCTGTAGTCCCAAAGTAAATATGCAGTACAGGGGGATCTCCCGGAATGCGTCTGTAGTCCCAAAGTAAATATGAAGTACAGGGGGATCTCCCGGAATATGTCCGTAGTCCCAAAATAAATATGAAATGCAAATGAATGCCGGATAAGGTTCATTTAAATAGTTCAGGAGAAAAATCACAGGCAAGACAAAGGATAGGACTAAGTAAGCATGGTGCATATAGTATCACATAGGGAATTCAGGTAAAAGAGGTAGGCATGTTCCTTCCTAATATAGACTACACAATTAGCATAGTAAATAGTGAAATAAGAGTGAAATGATTTATGGCATGGAAGGAAAACTGGAATTTTTTAGAAACAATGGCCCGTGTACGTACTCTTCACCTCACGTACACAGCATCCATACAACAAATAGTATCAAAACAACCTAAGGGGAAGTCCCCAACACAGAGTTAGGCAAGCCACTTACCTCGACTGCTTTACTCAACTCAAAACCACGCTCTTCCCACGAGTACCCGACTCCGAATGGCCCAAATCTATTCAATTGAATTGCATAATGTAAATATCACTTTAAGGAATCAATATAGCTAATCAGTTCGAACATAATACATGAAGTTTGGAAAATTGCCCAAAAAGTCCCCCGGGCCCACGTCTCGGAATTGGGTAAAAGTTACAAATTTCGGACACCCATTAATTCACGAGTCTAAACATAAAAGAATTACTCGAATCGGATATCAAAATCTCGATCAAAATTCACAAGCTTGGCCTAAGAACTTTATCCAAATTTTCCCCAATTTTCCACCATAAATTCGAAATTAAAGGGTAGATTCAAGTGTATAATCATGGAAATTAGTCTAAACGGAGTAGGAATCACTTACCCAAATTGCCCAGGTGAAATTTTTTTCAAAAATCGCACTTTCCCGAGCTCTAAATCATTTTAGAAATTATGAATTTTAAACCCTCGGATTTTGTATAAACAGCCCTGGAATTCCGCACATGCGACTCTTGGACTGCACCTGCGGTCCTGTACCTGCGGAAAACCCATTGCAGGTGTGAAAACTCGCTAACAGGGATGGGGCCGCATCTGCGGTCACCAGGCCACATATGTGGCTCCGCACCTATGGAACGCAGATCGCAACTGCGAGCACCAGCTCCCCATCTGCAGTTGCGAGACATCAGAACCAGCAATGCTTCAGTTGGTTTCCTAAGTCCAAATTCATCTCGTTGAGCATATGAAATGTCCCCGAGGCCCCCAGGACCTCAACCAAAATTACCAACCAGCCCTAATACCTTATCCAAACTTAGTCGAGCCTTCAGAACACATCACATAACATCAAAATCACCAATTATGCATGGATTCACGCCTACGAACTTAAGAAATTTCCAAAATCAACAACCGATGTTGAAACACATTAAAACTAGTCTGTATGACCTCAAATCTTACACACAGGTCATAAATAACACTATGGACCTACAGCCATTCTCGGAATTCCATTCCGAGCCCGATATCAAAATTTCACCTATCGGCCGCAAAATTCTAATTTTTGCCAATTCAAGCCTTAATCTACTATAGACCTCGAGAACACATTTCGAACACGCTCCCAACCCCGAAATCACCCAACGGAGCTAATAGAGTCGACGGAATTTCTATTCCGGATCCGTCTTCACACAGTTCTAACTACGGTCCGATTTCTTAAGCTTAAACTTATATATAGGGACTATGTGTCCAAAAACTCTCCGAATTTTGCAACTAGCCACTCCGAGAAGTCCCATAAGAAGATATAAAAGTGGGGAAAGAAGTTATTAGGGGATCGGGGTGCTAACTCTCAAAATGACCGACCGGGTCGTCACATTCACCGAGGTACCACACCTCATAATCACCATTTCACGGATCTGAAATCACGAACCCTACTCACTTGGCATCTTTTGCCCACATTACACATTAGAACGGAATGGACAACTCACGTGTTGCAAGGACAAATCACGTGCCAATACCATCAATACCTTATAACTGCACGGACAACTTACGTTCTAAGAGAGTAACAATATCCCACATCCGCACAGACAACTCACGTGCTAGTTGTAACAATATCTCATATATGCACGGACAACTCACATGCTAATGGTACAACTCATGCACGGAAGGTATGTATACAATAATACGTGTAAACGGTCAATAAACATAAAGGTTCATCTTCTTAGACTGATATGAGTGACTAATTACGGTGAATCCTTGTGCAAGTGTTCTATCACATCTCGAGTCAACAAGTAAGATCACATACAACGAATGGCTTGTATGAAACAACACAACAAAATCGTATTATTCATGACTCTCACAAGATAAGCACACCACAACACAAATAACATTAATAAAAATTCCCCCATCCCAACTCAAGTCATAACAAATCATCCCCGACATAACCCCCTTGTCTCGCTGCATGCGCAAAAATAAAGTAAATGCTCACCTTGTCTCGTCACACGCGCATATAATTATCCCACCTTGTCTCGCCACAAGCGCAAACCCATATATATAACCTTCCTTGTCACGTTGCATGAGCAAATATCAATAATAACAATATCACGGAAAACTCACGTGCGAACACCCGACAATTCTCTCACCAATATCACGTGTTCCAAAAATATAACAACACAATATAACAACTTAAACCACATGTGACCAATTGCCACAACATTTCCTTTAAACAATTCCAATACAACACCCACACATAGCCCTCGGCTCAACAACACTGAGTACAACAACAACAACAACAACAACAATAAAACGAGAGTATGGTAAGTAAATCAACAAAAGAATTGCAAAGCACAAAGAAACGAAAGAACAAGATAACATAACAAGTAATAATGGTTTCAAATAAGAACAACTCAACATGAGAGAGATAATGCGTAACAACGATATCAAATAAGAGTAACTCAAAAATAGGAGAATAATATGTATCAATACTTCCAAATAAGATTAACTCAACAATAAGAGAGATAACATGTAACAGTGACCTCAAATAAGGATAGATCAACAATGGAAGAGGTATCATATAGTAATGACTTAAAATAAGGATAAGTCAACAACGGAAAAGGTAACATATAATAATGACTTCAAATAAGGATAAGTCAACAATGGAAGAGATAACAATAACTTGAATTAATGATAATCGACTACAGAAGAGATAGCATGGCAATAAAAAAGGCAACAACTTCAATTAAGGAATATAAAAGTATATTTTGGCAATAAAGGGTAGAATATGAACCAATCATCTTCAAATAAGATATGTAATGGTGAATTCAGCAATGGAGAGGATATAACATGACAAGACAATTTCATTTTAATGTACATAAGAACCTAAGAGTCTAAACTGGTCAAATTTTCACATATAAGTCGTGTACACACTCGTCACCTCATGCACACATCTTTCATGTAGTTTAAATAGTGCAAATAACCAATCCCTACGGGGTAGTCTCTCCAAACAATGTTAGGCAAGATACTTACCTCAAAATCCCTTAATCAATACTCATAAATAGCTTTTCCTTTACAATTCACCCCTGCTCGCCTCATATCTAACCAAAATTTACTTAGTAACATCAAATAATGCAAGAGAAATCAATTTCAATAAATAAAGCTACGATCTTTACAAAATTCCTCAAAAGTTAACCCCGGGCCCACCCGATCAAAACCCGAGTCCAAGGGTAGATTCTGACTACCCATAACCCAATGAGTCTATACATATGTTTTGTTTCAAAATCCGAGTCCAAATCGACTCTCAAAACTCAAATTCTCATTTTTCAAAATATAGACAATGCTTCTCAAAATTTCACTTTGATTCTCATAATTTTAATGTTGAAACTCACATATAATCATGTAAATAGTTGGGAATTGAACTAATTCACTTATACATTGTATATGAAAATCCCTTTTCAAAATCGCCTCATACTGATTCTAGGGTTCAAACAAGCGAAAATGAGAATAAAATCTCGTCCCTCAGCTTTTATGTCCAGGCGCATGTGTCATAAATTGTAACCTGGGGTTCGCAAATGCGAACCCTGCAAATGCTATGAAAGGTTGCAAATGTGACAATCATCACACCCCAGCTACAGTCACAATTGCGAACCAAAGACACTTCGCTAAAGCGACCTATCTAATCGCAAATGCGAATAAGCTTACCCAGCCCCCCCCCCCATCGCAAATGCGAACTCTGGGTTCGCAAATGTGAACCTTATAGACTTCAACATAATATCGCAAATGGGAGACCTCAGGCATCTGTGCAAAGCCATCGGAACTTAAACTCCATCAAACACTCTGCAACGCGGCCGAAACTCACCCGAGCACTAGGGGATCCAAACCAAACATCCACGCAAGTCTAAAATATACGAACTCACCCGCGCGATCAAGACATCTAAATAACATCTGAAACCATGAATCGGACCTCTGAAACACATATTATCAACATGAACTCAAAAACTTCTAAAACTACAACCATGAATCTAATTCCTATCAAATCAACTCGGACTGATGCCAAACATTGTGGTCTAGTTCCAAATGACAAAATGGAACTATTCCAAGTCCCGAAATAGAGATACAAACATGATAGCTATGAAGTCAACTTACAGTCAAACCTAAAAAATTCTAAGCCTTTAAATTGACAACTTTCGGTAAAACAACACAAAACAACCTACGGACCTCAGATTTCGAACATACGCCCAAGTCCAAAATCATGATAAGAACTTATCGGAGTCATCAAATCACCATTCCAGGGTCAGTTTCATGAAAGTCAAATCTCAGTCAACATATTCAACTTAAGCTTCTAAAGTGAGAATAACTCATCCAAATAGAACCCGAAACATATTAAGATCCAATTCGACCATGCACGCAAGTCATAATACATAATATGAAACCACTCAAGACCTTGAACCACTTAACGGAACCTTAAATCTCAAAGCGACCAATCGGGTCATTAAAACTAAAACTAAAGCAAGAAGGTACTACTAAGTAGTTAAAATTTACACTTATCAACCATTCAGTCCAAACAATGATAACATGTAATGTAACAACAAATGATAACAGAGACTGAGATATGATATGCGAATGAAGAATCATGATTGGGTACATAATTGCAGTTAAAGCAGATAACTCAAACACAATAGAAATAACCTCATTAGGTCACATCCTAAAAGCACATAGCCTAACATGAATTTTAATATGAATTACAGCTCAATTACCCTAACAAGAAGGGTTACACGGATAAAACAAGACTTGATAGCAACTTAGTACAAAAGTCCACCCGGTTTTGGTTACCACGATGCACGCCCACATTCCCATCACCTTGCATGTGTGCAACCCAACACAATACAAAAAACATGATTTTTGGGGATAAATACCCTCAATTCCAAGTTTAAAATTGTTACTTGCCTTAAAACGTGCAACTCACTACTCCAACAAGCCCTCGTCTAGTAAATCTCCTCCGAACCTCAAATCTAGTCAAACTTAATATAATCAATACAAGCTATAGGAATCGATTCCATAGGATAAAGCTAAGATCCTTAAGTCAACCCAAAAAGTCAACCCTAGTCTCACACCTCAGAGTCCGACAAAATTTAAAAATTTCTGACACCCATTCGATTGCAAATCAACCCTACCAAAATCATCCAATTTTGACCTCAAATCAACCTTTAAACCTCCATTTTTTTATTTTTTTAAAGGTTTCCATAAAATCCCACATTTCTTCACTTTAATTCACTAATTAGATGCTCAAAACAAGTATGGAATCATGAAATAATAACAAATTTGAGTCAAAACACTTATCCCGATCCAAATCTTGAAAATTCCTTCCAAAATCATCCAAAATCGTGCTCTACAACTCAAAACATAAAATAATACTCTAACCCTCAATTTGGGTTTTTAAATCTGCTGCACAGATGCTCCTCCTATCGAACGCGCAAAATGCCTCGCGGCCGCGAAGCACAAAAGATACCAGCTGCAAAAAACCTCTTACATGAATGGGATTCCTCATAGAGCTATCCTACACGGACACGTCTCCCTGACCGGGAACGTGAAGGCTTAAGGCCTGGTGCCCAAGATGGTCTCACCCTTCTACGCGAACGCGACACTTCTCTCAAGATCGTGATACACAACCCCTCTTAAACTTCATGATTGCATCGCCTTCTTCGCGAATGCAGGGAATATAATCATCTACCACCTACGAACACTACGCAAACGCGACTACCATATGTCACGCCCCATTTTCTCGCAAAATTGGGATTTGACACATGACAACTCTTTTAAATGAAGGGTAGGATGTTAAAAGAGAATAGTCTCCACCTAATGATTTTGAGGTGCGCTAGGGCACCTATTATGAAAATGACTCTGTTTGACTAGTCAGCGCCACCAAAGATCGGGTAAGGTTTCAAATTACCTCAAAGAGAAGGTGTTATGCATTCTTCGAGGTCCACAACTGTAGGTCCCGGCCGAACTTAAGACTATGTGGATTATGTAAATAGGCTAGGTGATCAAATAAACAAAAGAGAATATAAACGTCAAAGAATTTTATTATAACACAAAGAGAATTAATACTAATCTTAATATGACTATAAGGATACAACTACATTGGTCTATATTAAAAGACTAAGTATGAATAGAAAATATATAAAGGAGGGGGGCTCCTAAGTTTTTTAGCCTAAAGGATCACCCCGTGCAACAAAAATAATACTTCACAACTCCTTTTAGATAAGAGTTGCTCATATTATGTAGAGAGCACAGACTATCATCTCCTGCTACCCAATTACTATGTTGAAGTTTTTTACCTAAAGAATTTTAATTCAATTCTAAGTCGTGTCCTATACGTGTACTACCCGTCCCATGCCTATGGTCCAGGAGGATTTGGACCTCTATTTGGGTGGTTCTAGACTTACTTAGGTTTCTCAAAAATGATAAAACTAATCGCGCATACAAAACAAATAGGACTACACATAACATCAAAGAGTGGTTCATGTTAGCCTCCACACATAAACAACGAAGCACCCAGACTAATTTTCAGATTAAGCAGTGGACACTTTCGGAATTAAGACGTATTTGGGCTGTTAAATCCTATAGGAATTGTTCCTATATGATTATGATTTCATGAATCATACAGGCAGTACTGAAGCTTCTAGATTTAACAAATTTACAGATTAAAGGTTTTACAAATCTATAGGCATGCCATCTATATCTTTCATGCAATGAGGCAGTAAAACAATCCGAAAAACTCATAATTATCAGCGTTGATTTTATAAATAGACTTTTAGGCGAGTGAAAGTATCCTATACGCAGAATTTCTAATAGTGGGCAATTGATTTCATAGTCTTATCCCTATAGGCATGCTTTCAAAAGTGAGGCAATACAATGAAGCAACAAAAGTAGTTGATTAGTTGATTAAGACCCTATAGTCATGACATCTAGATGGGCATCCTACTAAAGCAATAGAAGTGATTAACCAATTGATTAGTTGGGGTCCTATAGGCATGGTATCCATATTAAAAAAGCATATGTTATTACATCCTATAGGCGTGTTGTCTAAATGCATAGTAATAACATAGAAACGAATATGGAAAATACTTAGACTAATGTGTTTGAATAGTGTACAAATAAGGTATGCATGATTCCTATAGCCATGTTTTTTATTGATGTGCAGAAGAAAATTAAGCTAAAAAAAATAGCACATAAAGCACGTGACCCTATAGGCATATCTTCTACCCTTTCATGAAAATATTATAATACCCCAGTCCCCCTTTTGTTAATCTCCCCAAACTGATCAGTTTACAAATTATTACAGGCCCTAAGATAAAAGAAGAAATAAACTCAAATGTTACATGATTGAGGTGACTACAGGACCAACAAATAGAGTAGGCCCAAGAAGAAAATAACCCAACACTGCCTGGGCCTTTAACGAGCCCACTTCCCACGTGTGTAGCAAACCTAGAACCAAACTCAACTCAAGCATTGGAGTGTATCAGTTGCATAGCCGAGGCCCATATTCGTACCCATATCAAAACCCAGATGGATTCCCACTTACCAAGAAATTGTGAGTTAACAACTTAACCAAACAAACACACATAGCAATCACTTAAAGAATTCTGGGGCCTACTAACAGCGACTGAGTGATTGTATTTTAGAAGAAAACATAACAGGATTGATTAAACAAAGAACATGCAAACTAAGAGAATCAATAAAGCTTAGATTCATCATGGAAAGTTGATATGGCAATACTGACATTACAGGTTCAATACCTTAGCAGGAGATAGCATATTAAGCAAAAACACATTTAGAGAGAGTTATGGGTAATCAGATTTTCTGAGGTCACAGGATAAACATATAAGGGTGCACATGTCAAATGAGTTCAGAATAGAGCACTAACCTAAAGGATTTTAAAGACTAGTTATCCAAGTCATGAATGGTCAAGCAGAGTCATATTAAGGGAGTGATAATCAAAGATAAGCTTAACCATGTTGAGTAGAACACAAGGATATGGCAGGAAGACATATCATCTTACAGGAAAACATAAAACATAGGACGGTCTACTATTCCTGATCATAGAAACTATATGTATTGGGATTCAACTAGAACACAAGCAATACCAATGAATGCAGGAGTGATCAAACATCAAAACAAACGAACATGTTTGGTTCAAAGCATTGCGACATCAAATGTGGTTCATGTAGGCAAGTAGAAACAGGGTCCCATAAAGGAAAAGGTTCATTCAGGCAAATTCTAGGTGTTAATTGGATCCTCCGAAGAATCTAAGGCATAGACTTATAAGAAACGGCATGTATAAATAACTAGCTACCCATAAACATAATGATCAGAAATTAATCAAGTTGGACACATATAATGGGCATGTATTAGAGCTAGCATTGGCAAGAGAATGTATTAGGCTAAGTATATACACATCATTTCCACATAACTCACAGAGAAACAATGAATTCAAGAGGAAGAGAGCAATTCTGAGCAAGGACATAATTCCCTAAGGGTCTTAGTACAAGTAGTCAAGATAAGGTGCAACAAACATTGACCAGGCTATAGAAGCTATGTGGAATGGAATTAAGGCAGACAAACTCGTATACAAAGTGACATAATATCGAAGTTAATTTATAGGAATCCAAGCAGCATTATTGCACATAATACAAGCAGAAAGAAGTAGGGATATGAAGTACTAACCAGTTGCAAACAAATTGAACAAAGAATGTGAAACTCAAAATCTCAGAAATAATGGCGATTGCAGGAAAATAATGAATCGTGAAATTCTCAGTGCATCATAGTTCTCAAGGGTTTCAGGTGAAGCCCGGGCAGTGCTCGCACTAAGAGAGGTCTAATAATTGAATTCTGGTGGCCTTGGCTTCCAGCCGTCCAAAACCTCAAATTTCATAATAGTATAGGACCAGTGAGAGTGAGAGTACAATGATTAAGTTCCTCCTTAGGGGAATTAGGGGAGGGGTTTATATAGTAGCAGATTTAAATGAACAAACAAGCAAAATCATCAGTCAAACACAAGAAAGGAAACAATATTACAGGCAATCAAAAATCAGTAAGGAAAAAGGAAAATCTCAAACCCTAGTTGGGTCCAACGGCCTTGAATAGAACCAATAATGCAAGAATCATTCATTGTAGCGTGTATATAGATGAGAGATCGTCCATATCTTCACGGAATCAAGCTAAATCGGTCCCGTTATTGAGAGGTAGTTCTTGCCAAAAATAGGGCAAGAAATAAGTAACACCATAAACACGCGTATAATAGCAGAGTATCACAAAATAGGTAAGTAAATCATGGATTGATTTCATTCTTGGGTTGGAATCGGAGAAGGTTGGGTATGGTGGCTAGGGTTTCTTTAAAGGAAAGGGGGAGAGTATTTAGAGGCTGCTGGAGTGAGGAAAATGGGGTTAGGGTTAGGGTGAGGGGATACAAGGAAGGTGGGGAAATTACTATGGGTCGTTGATCATTTGAGATCAACGGCCAGGATTGAAATGGGAGTGGTGCGGGTTTAAAACGGGGCGCGGCCAGATTTTTTAAAAGGGTTGTTTGGTTTTGGCTGTTGAATGGTGTAATGGAGATGAGTCAACTGCTTTGGGCCTGGTTTTGGTCCGAAAATAGCCTAAAATTGGGCTAGGAGTTAAATACACGAAATTGTTTTAAATAAAAATAATTAATAAATAATAAAATATTACTTATGCAATAAAATGACTGAACATAATAACTTATCATTTATAAAACATACAAAATGCTATTGTAGCATGAATAATTGTAATTATGCATAACATATAGGCTAATATTGTAAAATTACATAAGGTGTAAAATAACAAATTTGGATGATTACGCTATTAGAAATAATTTAAAAGAATAATTATGTCACGACCCAAACTGGAGGATCATGACTAGTACTTGGGCCATACTTGTCGAGCACCAACGTACAATTTATCTAATCTTCTTATTATATTTAAGGGCCGACGAGATCAATATAAGTGGTAGATATGGATTATGAACACCAAACATGATAGATAATGGAATGAACATGGATAACATGGGATAATAAGAGTACCAAGAAACTATATATAAGTTAGGAGCTACCACGCTTCCATGAAAGACAATACAACAAAAATCATACGACAAGGCATACCAAACTATACCTAAGTCGACACCTGTCTATGAGCCTCTAAAGGAGCATAAGTAATGCAACATAGTCGGAAAAAGGCCCCGACATACCCATAATATCTAAAACAAAAATGCATACCAAGACCACGGCAAGTCCGGAGAGGGATCTCGCCTGAACTGGAAAGCCTACTGTGGTCGGGGAACTGCGTCTACCTATTTATCAGGACATGCAGCATGACATGCAGCGTCCACAAATAAAAAGGACGTCCGTACGAATAATGTACTGAGTATGTAAGGAAGGTCAATATAAATATGAACAATAATATAAACAGAGGTAGAGAAGATACCAGATGTAACATCTGAGTGATTCTAAGAGACAGTAACATGAAATGCATGATACATATATAGACATAATCTTTTAAAAACATCCGCCTCTGTGGGCATCATCATCATCGTATCAACATCCGCCTCTGTGGGAATCATCATCATCATATCATACCCGGCCTCGAAGAGGACTCGATAAACCCAACTTATCAGTGGTTGCACAATAGGTTCCATACCCGGCCGACTATAGTGCGGCTCGGTAGAGTAAAATAGATACATATATATAATGCATGTAAGACTCATTGGAATCATGTTCTGGACATTTCGGAGTGACGTAAGGTCGATATTCTCCGTACACATTATTAGGATTAACTCTTCATCAAGAATATTATAAGAATCAGGAAGTACCAACAACATTGATAACATAAGAATAATATGAGCAACCTCAACATCAATTGTTCCATAAGAAGGGAAACAATGTAAGTACTGCTAGCTTCTAAGAGTAGAGTATCTTTGGAAGCTCGTTCATTGCATTATGTACAATCGGAGTCTTGCAAAAGAAGGAAAGGTATAGCCTCACATACCTTGTATATACTTCCCCAATCTCATACCTTGTAGATCACCCTGTAATTCCAAGAATATTGGGATAAAAGGTTAATAACATTTGACCTAAAGTTTAAATAAAACTATGAACCTAAGTTGCGACAACTCTTGTCGACTTTTGTTTCATAACTTGTTTGACTTCAAGACTATGACACGGATATTATATGATTCAAATACCTTAAAACACGAACTCTTGAGAATATCAAGCACCCCTAGGTTTACCCAAAAATACGAGTTACAACATCCTTGATTCGTTTAACTTCTAATACGTGTTAATCACTCTTATACACTCTTGTATCATTTAAGATCAATAGGATTAACTTCTTATCATCTCAAAGATAATCTCTTCTCATGTGTAAGTCGATTAACTTATGGTATGAGCCAACGTACGTGAATATGGGTTGTAACACCCTCTCCCCCCTTAGGAGCATTCGTCCTCGAATGTAAGTGTTTAGGGGGAGCCTAACTCATCATGGATTCCAATGGAAATTTCCGGCCCAGTTTTCCCCTATAAAATGGATACTAGACAAGATTACAAGCAGTTAAACCCAATGTATTTCCTTGCAAGGCTACGCAAAGCATTATGGATATGTACACTATCTGCATATCACCATTGTGTATTAAGGAAGAGTACTCTCAAGCTATTGCTTACCTCATAGAGTTGTTTCACCTTCTAATGCGTCATGCGTTCCCTCGGCATCTTTGCTATCTTGAATCTGGAACAAGTAAGGGTATTTAGACTTCATCTGCTCTTCTGCTTCCCAAGTAATTTCTTCCCTGTTCTTGTTCCTCCACAATACTTTGACGGAAGCTACATCCGTTGTTCTTGGCTTGCGGACTTGTCGATATAATATAGCTATTGGCACTTCTTCATATGATAGATCCTTCGTAACTTGTACATATTTGATAGGGACGACTCGAGAAGGGTCTCTAATACATTTCCTTAACATATATACATGGAATACCGGGAGGGAAAATTCAAATTCGGATGGCAATTCTAACTCATAAGCAACATGTCCAATTCGTAGGAGAATTTTGTACGGACAGATATAGCGTGGACTCAGCTTACCCTTCTTCCCAAAATGCATAACACCCTTCATCGGTGAGATCCTCAGGAAAACACAATCACCAACCTCAAACTCAAATCACGAAGTCGGACATCAGAATAAGACTTTTGCCTGCTTTGTGCCGTCCTTGGCCGCTCCTATATCAGTTTCACCTTCTCAATGGCTTGGTGAATCAAATCTGGCCCATATAGTTCTGTTTCACCGACTTCGAACCATCCAAGTGGTGATCTACATCTCCTCCCGTATAGTGCCTCGTATGGGGCCATTTTATTACTAGAATGATAGCTATTATTGTAGGCAAAATCTATAAGTGGAAGATGATCATCCCAATTCCCCTTGAAATCCAGAACACATGCTCGTAGCATATCTTCAAGTGTTTGAATGGTACGTTCAGCCTATCCGTTAGTTTGTGGATGGAATGCAGTGCTGAGATTCACTTGTGTGCCTAAACCCTTCTGAAAAGACCTCCAAAAGTTAGCTGCAAATTGCCCTCCTCGGTCTGATATAATAGATATTGGTACACCATGAAGCCTAACAATCTCCTTGATATACAACTTTGCATAATCTTAAGCTGTGTAAGTTGTCTTAACTGGCAGAAAATGGGCACATTTTGTAAGTCAACCGACTATCACCCATATGTAGTCAAACTTATGATAAGAGCGAGGAAATCCAATAATGAAGTCCATATTAATCACCTCCATTTTCCAGGTCGGGATCTCTATATTCTGAAGCAATCCACTAGGTTTCTAATGTTCGATTTTTACTTGTTGACAATTAGGACACTGGGCTTCAAATTCTTCAATAGTCTTCTTCATGTTATCCCATCAATACTTCTCCTTAACATCATGATACATCTTTTTCGAGCCGGGATGGATGGAATATCGGGATTGATGAATCTCAATCATAATCTTCTCTATCAACCCTACCACATCAGGCACACATAACTGGCCCTGGTATCTCAGTGCCCCATCTGCTCCGATCTCAAAAGCCGTAATGTTAAACTGTTGAATGCTCTCTCTCAATCGTACTAAGGTAGGATCTTCATATTGTCGTGCTTTTACCTCGGCTACCAAAGATGGTTCTTATGTATTCTGTATAGTAACCCCTCCTTCATCAGAGTCTAACAATCTAATTCTCATATTCGCTAGTTGATGAAGTTCATTTGTCAACCCCTTTCTACTTGTCTCAATGTGTACTAAGCTTCCCATTGACTTACGACTGAGAGCGTCTGCCACAACATTGGCTTTACCGGGATGGTACAATATTTTGACATCATAATCTTTCAGTAATTCAAGCCACCTACGCTGCCTCAAATTCAACTCCTTCTGCTTGAAGATGTATTGTAAACTCTTGTGATTTGTGTAGATGTCAACATGGACGCCGTAAAAGTAGTGCCTCCATATCTTCAAAGCATATATTACTGCAGCCAATTCCAAATTATGGGTCGGGTAATTCTTTTCATGCCCTTTCAATTGTCTTGATTCATAAGCAATCACCTTCCCATGTTGCATCAATACGCACCCCAAACCTATACCTGAGGCATCGTAATATACCTTATAACCTTCTGTTCCTTCTGGGAGAGTGAGCACTGGCGCAAATGTCAATTGATTCTTTAACTCCTGAAAACTTTGTTCATAAGCGTCAGACCACAGGAACTTAGTAGCTTTCTGTGTTAACCTAGTCAATGGTGTTGATATAGAGGAAAACCCTTCTACAAATCGCCTATAAGGAAGTTGCGGACTTCTGATTGTGTTGTAGGTCTCGGCCAATTCTTTACCGCATCGATCTTTTGAGTGTCGACACTAATACCCTCGTTAGATATCACATGGCCAAGGAATGCTACTGAGTTCAGCAAAAATTCACATTTGGAGAGCTTAGCATATAACTTACGATCCTGAAGCGTCTGTAATACTATCCGCAAGTGGCCCGCATGTTCCGCCTCCGAACGAGAATACACCAAAATTTCATCAATGAATACGATCAAGAAAACATCAAGATAGGGCCTGAATACAGTATTCATGAGATCCATAAAATTTGTTGGGGCATTTGTTAGCCCAAACGACATCACCAAGAACTCAAAGTGCCCGTATCTTGTCCGGAAGGCCTTCTTTGGAATATCCTTCTCCTTAACCCTCGCCTGATGATACCCTGAACGTAAGTCAATCTTGGAGAAATACTTGGCACCCTGGAGTTGGTCAAACAGGTCGTCAATCCTTGGAAGTGGATATTTGTTCTTTATAGTAAACTTATTCAACTGTCGATAGTCGATACACATCTGTAACGACCCGTCTTTCTTCCGCACGAACAGGACTGGCGCACCCCAAGGTGAAGTGCTAGGCCTAAGTAAGCCCTTATCCTGCGAGTCCTTCAACTGCGCCTTCAACTCGCGCAACTCTGTCGGGGCCATCCTATATGGAGGAATAGATATGGGTTGAGTGTCAGGCAATACATCAATGCTAAACTCAATCTCCCTTTCAGGTGGAAGGCCTGGAAGTTCATCTGGGAAAATATCTGGAAATTCATTGACCACGGGGATTGATTGTAGAGTAGGCGATTGTGTTTCCGCATCCCTAATGCGAACGAGATGATAAATGTACCCTTTTGAGATCATCTTCCTTGCCTTAAGATAGGAAATAAACCTACCTTTCAGCGTAGCAATGTTCCCTTTCCATTCGATGACGGGTTCATTAGGAAATTGAAATCTAACAATCTTCGTACGACAATCAACATTTGCATAGCCTGAGGCCAACTAGTCCATTCCCATTATCACGTCGAAATCAACCATTTCTAATTCAAATAAATTTGCCGAGGTTTGAAGACTACAAATCATCACTGTGCAACCTTTATATACCCTTCTAGCAATCACAAAATCTCCTATCGGAGTAGATACTGCAAGTGGTTTACTTATCAATTCAGGTTCAACGCCAAAATTATTAGCCACAAAAGGTGTAACATATGATAATGTAGATCCCGGATCAATCAACACATATACATCATAAGAAAACACAGACAATATACCTATAACAACATCCTGAGATGACTCGAGATCCTGTCGACCTACTAGAGCATAGGTTCGATTTTAAGCACCACTCGAACTCGGCATTGAACCCCTACCTCTACCTCTACCATGACCTGTCGAATTCTGAAAACCCCGTGCTGGAGGTCGAACTGATGAGGAAGAACCAGACACAGATCCAGTTGGCTGAGCCATACCACCACCTTCTCTATTAGGACAATACCACTTCATATGGCCAGGTTGTCCGCAAGAGTAGCACGCATCAAAACCTCGACGGCACAGTCCAAAGTGGGCCTTGCCATACTGATCACAACGGGGTGTTGGGATCTCGTCTGACTAGTATCCCTATGATATTGTGATCCTGATGCCCGTGAACTCTGACCTGGACCAGAATAGGTAAATCGATCAAACCAATGCCTCTGAAATTGTGAAGGAGCACTAGCTACAGGTGGCGCCGAACTCCTCGAAAACTGGGTCCTAACATTACCTCTGAAGTCATGAGAATACCCTACAAACCTCTCCCTCTTATGCTGGCCCCTATCCTGCTCCATATCTTCCCTTTGCTGGAGCTTACGATCCTCTAGGGTCTGAGCATAAGCCTGAATACGGGAAATATCCATGCCCTCCACCAAGGAGGCTGTCGTGCACTCATTTATCAGATGTGGTCCCAACCCCTTCACGAACATACGCACCCTATCACTCATCTCGGCCACCATATGAGGAGCATAACTTCCCAAAGAATGAAACTGCATGCTACACTCTCGCACACTCATATTACCTTGTCTAAGGTTCAAGAACTTATCAACTCTAGTTCATCGTATCTCAACGAGCAAACAGTGACGAAGAAAGGCCTCAGAAAATTCCTTCCACACAGCTGGAGGGGCATTCAAACCCCTGGATCTCTCCCAACTATCATACCAGAAAACCGCTAAATCCCGTAACCGATATGAAGCCAACTCTACTACCTTTGTATCTGTAGCATGCATAACTCGTACTGTACGATGAACCTGATAAATAAAAGTATGTGGGTCCTCCTTGGAGTCTGATCCGGTAAACACTAGAGGGTCTAGATTAATAAAATCACGAACTCTCGTACTATCCGGTTTATCAACAGCACCGGTATTCTGCCCCTGAGCCTGAGCAGCTACCAAGCTAGTCAACAACTGCACCGCACTCCACATATCGTGCTCTGTAGGACTAGACGGAGGATCTGGTGGTGCTGGGTTCCTCCTAATATCCTCTGGATGAGACGGAGTAGATGAGGTATGAGACGGCATCTCACTCTGAGCCTCACTTTGGCCTACTCTGGCTTGAGGCACCTGACTGGTACCCTCTCCCGCGACTATATCAAGTCGTCTACTAATCGATTTCTTCCTAGTCGAAGGCATCGCTGAAAGAAAACAAGGTTAATATTAAATACAACACTAAATACAACTCTACGCACGATCTAGATTTAGGAAGAAGGTAACAACCCTAGATGTCACGTAGTCTCCTGATTATAAATGTGGCGTGCTACACATCCATAATCAAGACTCTACTAGACACAACTCATAGACAACCCCTAGGACAGACTTACTATGATACCAAGTTTGTCACGACCCAAACTAGAGGATCATGACTAGCACCCCGGCCATACTTGCCGAGCACCAACATACATTTTATCTAATATTCTTATTATTTTTAAGGGCCGACGAGATCAATATAAGTGGTAGATATGGATTATGAACACCAAACAATGATAGATAATGGAATGAACATGGTTAACATGGGATTACAAGACTGCCAAGAAACTACATATAAGTTAGGAGCTACCACGCTTCCATGAAAGACTATACAACAAAAATCATCCGACAAGGCATACCAAACTATACATAAGCTGACACCTGTCTATGAGCCTCTAAAGGAGCATAAGTAATCCAACATCGTCGGAACAGGGCCCCGACATACCCATAATATCTATAATAAAAATGCATACCAAGACCACGGCAAGTCCGGAGAAGGGATCTCGCCTATAACCGCTGAACTGGAAAGCCTACTGTGGTAGGGGAACTGCGTCTACCTGTCTACCTGCAGCACGAAGCAGCGTCCAAAAATAAAAAGGACGTTCGTACGAATAATGTACTGAGTATCTGAGGCAGGTCAACAAAAATATGAACAATAATGTAAAGAGAGGTAGAGAAGATACAACCTGTAAAATCTGAGTGCTTCTAAGAGACAGTAACATGAAATGCATGATACATATATATACATCATCTTTTAAAAACACCCGTCTCTGTGGGCATCATCATCATCGTATCAACATCCGCCTCTGTGGGCATCATCATCATCATATCATACCCGGCCTCAAAGAGGACTTGGAAAACCCAATTGATCAGTGGTTGCACAATTGGTTCCATACCAGGCCGACTATAGTGCGGCTCGGTAGAATAAAATAGATACATATATATAATGCATGTAGGACTCATTGGAATCATGTTCTGAACATTTCGGAGTGACGTTAGGTCGATATTCTCCGTACACATTATTAGGATTAACTCTTCATCAAGAATATTATAAGAATCAAGAAGTACCAACAACATTGATAACATAATAATAATAGGAGCAACCTCAATATCAATTGTTCATAAGAAGGGAAACAATGTAAGTACTGCTAGCTTCTAAGAGTAGAGTATCTTTGGAAGCTCGTTCATTGCATTATGTACAATCGGAGTCGTGCAAAAGAAGGAAAGGGATAGCCTCACATAACTTGTATATACTTCCCGAATCTCAAGCTATGCAATTGTCACGACTCCTTAGTCTACAATAAGAGAAACGACACTATCGTTATCCTTTAAGCGTCATAACTATTGTGTATCGACCACAACCTATTTTACGATAAAACGGGCAACACTTCCCCTATATATATGACTTCACACAAGTCAAAACAATCACCAAACATCCCAAACAACATCAATAATAATCAAATTGAGCCTTCCAAAATAGTCCACACACAACCTAATAACTTCATACATAAGACGACCACCGTAGTCGTGTCAAACGACCCAGAAATGTTACGACGAACGACCAGAACACAACCCTACATCTATATGGTTTTTCTCCACACCTTTCCTCCTCCAAAACTCCAAAATACAGTAGTAAAACACTCATCCTAACAGCAACACAAAACAGTCCGAAAAACAGTCCGCTACAAGTGAATAACTCGAACTCACCGCTTCCGATCACCGTCCCGTGAGTTCTTACAAGTATAAAACGAATTAACATGAATTTACGGCACAAAAAATTATGAAATATATCAGCAAACTCACCTTACTTTCTGGATAAATCATCCCTTATCTTGGTTCTTAAAACTCTAGGGTTTACCCCCAATTTGAACTTGAAAGAGAGGGAAAATCAATTAGGGTTTGTGGATAATTTTTGGGAGGAAGTTTGCAGGGGTTTAGGTATGGTTATTTGTGAAATATAATGAGGGATATATTTCAGGAGATAATCCTTTTAATGGTCTCTTTGTATGACCCAAAATTGCCTCTTTTTGGGCTATCATTTAACCAAGTAGGTAACCCACCTACTTGTCACCTAGCAGCTTGTGCAGTCTCGCGAAAATGTCTATATCTATCTACTCCAATGTCGTATTGATAATAGGTTTAATGCGTTGGAAACTATACTCATAGATATTCAATTTGGTGGGTATTTCACCCTGTAATTCCAAGTATATTGGGATAAAATGTTAATAACATTTGACCTAAAGTGTAAATAAAACTATGAACCTAAGTTGCGACAACTCTTGTCGACTTTTGTTTCATAACTCGTTTGACTTCAAAACTATGATACGGATATTATATGATTCAAATACCTTAAAAAATACCTCTTGATAATATCAAGCACCCCTAGGTTTACCCAAAAATAGGAGTTACAACATCCTTGATTCGTTTAACTTCTAATACATGTTAATCACTCTTATACACTCTTGTATCATTTAAGATCAATAGGATTAACTTCTTATTATCTCAAAGATAATCTCTTCTCATGTGTAAGTCGATTAACTTATGGCATGAGCCAACGTACGTGAATATGGGTTGTAACACCCTCTCCCCCCTTAGGAGCATTCGTCCTCGAATGTAAGTGTTTAGGGGGAGCCTAACTCATCATGGATTCCAACGGAAATTTCCGGCCCAGTCTTCCCCTATAAAATGGATACTAGACAATATTAGAAGCAGTTAAACCCAATCTATTTCCTTGCAAGGCTACACAAAGCATTATGGATATGTACACTATCTGCATATCACCATTGTGTATTAAGGAAGAGTACTCTCAAGCTATTGCTTAACTCATAGAGCTGTTTCACCTTCTAATGCATCCTGCGTCCCCTCGGCATCCTTGTTATCTTGAATCTGGAACAAGTAAGGGTATTTAGACTTCATCTGCTCTTCTGCTTCCCAAGTAATTTCTTCCCTGTTCTTGTTCCTCCACAATACTTTAACGGAAACTACATCCTTTGTTCTTAGCTTGCGGACTTGTCGATCTAATATAGCTACTGGCACTTCTTCATATGATATATCCTTCGTAACTTGTACATCTTTGATAGAGACGACTCGAGAAGGGTCTCCAATACATTTCCTTAACATAGATACATGGAATACCGGGTGGACAAATTCAAATTCGGATGGCAATTCTAACTCATAAGCAAACTGTCCAATTCGTCGGAGAATTTTGTACGGATCGATATACCATGGACTCAGCTTACCCTTCTTCCCAAAACGCATAACACCCTTCATCGACGAGATCCTCAGGAAAACCCAATCACCAAACTCGAACTCTAAATCACGATGTCGGACATCAGAATAAGACTTTTGCCTGCTTTGTGCCGTCCTTAGCCGCTCTTGTATCAGTTTCACCTTCTCAATGGCTTGGTGAATCAAATCTGGCCCATATAGTTCTGTTTCACCGACTTCGAACCATCCAAGTGGGGATCTACATCTCCTCCCGTATAGTGCCTTGTATGGGGCCATTTTAATATTGGAATGATAGCTATTATTGTAGGCAAAATCTATAAGTGGAAGACGGTCATCCCAATTCCCCTTGAAATCCAGAACACATGCTCGTAGCATATCTTCAAGTGTTTGAATGGTACGTTCAGCCTGTCCGTCAGTCTGTTGATGGAATGCAGTGCTGAGATTCACTTGTGTGCCTAAACCCTTCTGAAAAGACCTCCAACAGTTAGCTGCAAATTGTGCTCCTCGGTCTGATATAATAGATATCGGTACACCATGAAGCCTAACAATCTCCTTGATATACAACTTTGCATAATCTTAAGTTGTGTAAGTTGTCTTAACTGGCAGAAAATGGGCACATTTTGTAAGTCAATCGACTATCAACCATATGTAGTCAAACTTATGATAAGAGCAAGGAAATCCAATAATGAAGTCCATATTAATCACCTCCAATTTCCAGGTCGGAATCTCTATATTATGAAGCAATCCACTAGGTTTCTGATGTTTGATTTTTACTTGTTGATAATTAGGACACTGGGCTACAAATTCTTCAATAGTCTTCTTCATGTTATCCCACCAATACGGCTCCTTAACATCATGATACATCTTTGTCGAGCCGAGATGGATGGAACATCGGGATTGATGAATCTCATTCATAATCTTCTCTCTCAACCCTACCACATCAGGCACACATAACTGGCCTTGGTATCTTAGTGCCCTGTCTGCTCCGATCTCAAAAGCCGTAATTTTACACTGTTGAATGCTCTCTCTCTATCGTACTAAGGTAGGATCTTCATATTTCCGTGCTTTTACCTCGGCTACCAAAGATGATTCTGATGTATTTTGTACAGTAACCCCTCCTTCATCAGAGTCTAACAATCTAATTCTCATATTCGCTAGTTGATGAAGCTCATTAGTCAACCCCTATCTACTTGCCTCAATGTGTACTAAGCTTCCCATTGACTTACGACTGAGAGTGTCTGCCACAACATTGGAATTACCGGGATGGTACAATATTTCGACATCGTAATCTTTCAGTAATTCAAGCCACCTACGCTGCCTCAAATTCAAATCATTTTGCTTGAAGATGTATTGTAAACTCTCCTATCGGAGTAGATACCGCAAGATGTTTACTTATCAATTTAGGTTCAACGTAAAACTTATTAGCAACAAAATGTGTAACATATGATAATGTAGATCCCGGATCAATCAACACATATACATCGTAAGAAAACACAGACAATATACCTGTAACAACATCCTGAGACAACTCGAGATCATATCGACCTACTAGAGCGTAGGTGATGCGAGACTAAATTGCATAGTTTAACATGTGATATACCTTACATTTTATGCGCAT
>ML335157.1:29711-158048 GCA_005239505.1 Nicotiana paniculata | reverse complement strand
GACTTAATTGATACGTAAATTCCATGTGGGATCGACTCTGGGTGTAATACCCCGGATTATATTGCGCCCGCTTAGTCTTCTATAAGACATAGTTGAGCGTGATCACCCATTCGAGCTCGTGACATCCTTGTCAACACCGAACCGCAACCTTGATCCTTACTTTCAAATTTCATACCGCTCACTGCCCCTAACATGCCAGTATGCGATAGTACAAGAATTTCATCATACCTCCTGGACCACTATTAGGGAAAACACTTCATCATATAAAAACCTTTTTACTTAACTCACTTCACGAGAACCATAACATCACACGAGTGAATTCTCCTAATCACAAAGCATGCAAATCCTTACATAATAGCCTATACCACCATAATCCTTCCGAGATCCACCTACACATAACATGCCATGACACTTGAATGCTTCCAAATAACATCAATTACGGTAGTCGTCAAGCCTTGCACATATTTCCACAAATCACATGCATAATCTAATCACGCGGGAGGCACTGATTATTGCCACCATCAGGCCAATTCCCCCATGGTTGACCATCTAACTTTTCCAAATTTCCATTACTCGCGTTATTCTCAAACTCCATCTCTGCAGGACATAACTGATTCACCCAAATACCTCAAACTAAAACTGATACGACACTTAGCCTCGTGATCAACTTATCGACAGCAGACTCCTCCCACTTTTCTCAAGCCATAGATCAAGATGAACAATAACTCACAATGCCCATAAGCTAACACCGCCACAATACCGCAGTGAGATTCAATTAAACCTTCCATAAGCTCATATAACACGACCCATCTTATACCTTAATCCAATTCGCACTTGCCTTAGGAAATGATGATAAATCCAAATCAACACATAGCAACTCAATTCGTACTCACTTCGAGTGATTCCATTCCACGAGACTACTTTGTCTCCAAGCCCATGAACCGTTTCATGCTCTCCTTGCACGCATATTCACATCTTCGACCCGTATACCCATTTCGATAACCTTCTACGAACCTGAAGTCATTTTCTCCTTTTTCCTCCAAATGCTACTCTGCACGCCGAAGATAACATAGAACACTCCAACCATATTCTCTTTCTCAAAACTCTACTACGAAACTCGATTCTTAACCATATTGTGGGCTTGAAATCCTTAGGCACCACATTCTAACCTTTGAATCTACTAGGACCATTGTTGAGAGTCACCCACTCTGGCTTGGTCCCGAATATAGCCAACTCCACGCCTTCGCTGGCACCTGAACACCCATCTTGAATAAGCACTCGACTGAATCACTTCCCTTGCAAATTACCTCTGTACTAATCATAAATAATGAATCCTTCCAAAGCCTAAACCTGATTCAATAAGGCCAACCTTTGCACAAATTTATCAAATCCTATGCTCAATTACCACTCCTGTCTTCTTCCCTTAGCTGTAATAACCCAAAAATATGCCGATAACCAGAATTTTTGCTAGTGGATCACCATGCAACCCGATCGTAGGCGGTGGAACTCTCCTACTTAGCCTAAAGCCGCTATTACACAAATTTGGGACTCACTAAGAATCTTCCTTCATTGTTGACGTGATCCTGCATAACCAACTCGCCCAATTCCTTGAAATCCTTATGTTAGCATTTCACAAGCACTTGGAGTCATTAACCACATTCTCATATCCGACCTCTTGCTGAATAGTCGGTAAAATCCCTTGCAAAAACTCCGCCAACCACACAACCACTGACCTGCTCACAGAAGATAACCCACCTGCGAAAATTACCAACTAACACCTTCCAACGGCGATGTACTGCAAAATCTCTACGACATCAATACCCCATCCTACACCCGTTCTCATTTACTAACTTTATCAGTATGTCCGCTCCTCATGGACATCTACTAAATGCGCGACAATATCTTCTAATTCACAGCTATGCTGCCTCCTTCTTCATATCGAACAACTCCTCGTCGTTGCATCCAATCTTCAGTCGAAATAGGCAATATTTCAATTTAAGCCCGTGGGCCCAATCACCGTCCACAAAAATTCTCAAATCACTCCAAACTTCTCCTCCAGATGTGCAACTACCTTACCACAGAACTCATATGCCACGCTTCCACTCTCCCACTTAGTCAAACTCGCTCCTTTAAGAAACTGCTCGACTTCTGCTTCTTACACCTGGCCTCCTAGAAATTAACCATTGCCTGACACTTCCCACATGTCTTTCCTCATCCCTTACTGCCCAGCTGTTGCCTTAGGCCAATATCTATCTTTGTAGAACTTGACTCGATAGATCGCTACTATCTTCAACCCCTTCCGAATATCCCCTTCTTGAACCATCAACGTTAGAAATACCTATTCAATCCTGAACCACCTCACACCGCGATCTTCGACAACCGCTTCTTCAATACTATCTCAATATCTCCCTCCCCAAAGGCGAATCGTAGAATATCATAACACGGGCGAACTTAACACATTTTATTCGATCAAGGAAGAAATTACCACCTCACAGATGAAGATTTTACCTCACTTGAAAACACCCAGTCTCATTACTCTATCAACCAAAACCTGGTCATTTATAGTCCAATTGTCTTTCCTCTGCCGGAATTAAAATACTGAAATCTCGGAATCACGCTCAGTGAATACCTTCTTTCAAGTCATTCATTGATCCGACATATGGGCAAGCATCCTATCGTCATATCAATACCGCGTGATAATCAATCATAAGCATCATAACAACCTGAGCATAGCCTTAAAGCTCTCAGAAACACAACTACTGAGCCGAAACAACATAATATCCTTCCACAGAGCAACGATAATAACCCCAACCAACTGTGCATGGAAAAACCTCACGCACCATATCTGTAGCACCATTACAATCCCACAAATTCTCGATTTGTAGAAAGCGCTTCGCAACGTGTAATATTGAGTAGGAAGAAACGTAGGCATAAGCCTCAAAGGAATCAAATCGCACGATGAGGAAATCAAGAAGTGAAGTATTCCTGACAGCCATGTAGCCTCTCAAAGATAAGTACAGACGTCTCCGTACCGATCCTCAAGAATCTACTAGACTTGCTCATGACTCATGAGACCTAAGGGAATCTAGTGCTCTGATACCATATTGTCACGACCCAAAATCCACTAAGGTCGTGATGGCGCCGGACACTATTGTCATGCAAGCCAACACTTGATAGATAATAAAAATTCTTATTTTAGTATTTTGAAAATCATTACTTTTTATTTCATTATAGAAAGATCAATTAAATATACCGAGTAAACAATGATGTTTTAAATTATTCAATCGACAAATACACCCCAAAGTCATCCCAGAATCCGGTGTCACAAGTGCATGCGCAAAATTTCTATGAGGTATACATGTGATACAATATTTTCCCGGAATACAAACTGGACAAAGAAATAAAAGTACAATACAATACATCTGAGGGAGACTCTGTCGGTTGTGGGTCGTCTCGAGAGGTGAAGCTCACCCAAGTCCCTATATCAACCATGCCCCAACGCCAAGTGGGGCCACTAGATATACATGTACCTGTGCAATAAAAATGCACATCAAGTGTAGTATGAGTACGAAAACAACGTGTACTCAGTAATTATCCCGCCTAACCTCGAAGATATAGTAACGAGAGGTCGACTTTGACACTCACTAGAGGTCAATTCAATATAAACAAGGATGACACTAAGCATGGATATCATAGGTAATTAACAAATAGTGATACGAAACAACAACTTCTTCCACATTTATAAACTTTAAATCTTCGTCATTTCAGTTGACAATTTATAATTCCAGACCAGTAAACAGTTAAAAATCTCAGAAAGTACTCAGCAAATATCATGCGCAAGAAATGTCGAGGGTCAAACGGCTCGAACCAACGATGAATGTAAATTGTGCACTGCCGAAGGGTCGAACGACTCGAACCATAGATGCATTTATTACCCCGTTAGTGAATCAATCATGCGACGCGGTCATATATAAATAATAGAGTTACCCTGCCCTTGAATCATACATGTGATTCAGGTACTCATAGATACATACATTTACACAATAAATGCACATTTTTATCAGGAAAACAATTACCCAAGGAAGTGATAAAATTATCTATTAATGGATGCGAAGATAGTATTTAAAGCTTTTCTAAAAATTTATTTACCAAGTTCGATAAGGTTTAATCATTTCCAAATTTAACAATTAAGTTACAAGTATGGAAAATAAAACATGCTTTGGGTCCTAGACTACCCGGACATAAGCATAATAGTAGCTACGCACGAACTCCTGTCACCTCGTGCGTACGTAGCCCTCACAAATAGTAGCACGTATTTAATTATTTCACCTAGGGGGACAATTCCTTCTCACAAGGTTAGAAAGGAGACTTACCTCGCTCCGAAGATTCATAACTGGCCTCCAAGCCCTTCCGACGACTCACATTGATGCACAACGCCCCAAAACTATTCAAATAACGGGCAAATCAATGAAAATACACTCTAATACTTATAACAATCCAATTTACATAAATTTCCAACTCCGCTCGGAAAGTTGATAATATTGCCCTCGGGCCCACATGCCCGGATTCCGAAATTTTTCGAAGATAAAGTTTACCCATATCCTCATGAACTCAATTATATAACTTATTCCCAATTCCATGCCCAAATTCGTGGCCAAAATCAAAAAATATAAATTTCTAGGTCTTCTACCCAAAACCCACAATTTCCACCAATTTTCCAGGTTTAAATCCTTATGAAATCATGTATTTAACCTAATGCTTGCAAGAATTACTTACCTCATAGAATATGATGAAATCCCCTCTCTTCAAGGCTCCAAAATCGCCAACCAAAGTGAGAAATGAGTGAAAAATGGCCAAATCCCGTCTTAAAATACACACTGCCCAGACCCGACCTCCGCACCTGCAGCCTCTAGTCTCGCACCTGCGCGCCAGCAGGTGCGCCCATGCACCCGCACCTGTGGCTTCCTCCTTCCCAGCCAGGCTCCGCACCTGCGCTTTCTCTTTCGCATCTGTGCTTCCGCAAGTGTGGAAATAACCTCGCACCTGCACCCCCAGCCAAAGTCCGCATCTGCTACGCCAAAGCCGCTCCTGCGGCTCCGCACCTGCGGCTAGAGCCTCGCAGGTGTGGTCACACCAGCAACCCCAGCGTAACGACCCGACCGGTCGTTTTGCGTTATCGGACCCCGTTCCCCTAAATAAAACTTCCCATAGCGGCTTATTATGATTTATGACTTGCGGGGTCGGGTGGTCCGGGATGCATAAGTGTTTAGAGCAATATTGGAACACTTGGTTCCTTCAGGTTGGCCTTTAAGGCCAAGTTTGACGTCGGTCAACATTTTCAGTAAATGGCCTCGGAATCGAGTTTTGACGATTCTGGTAGCTTCGTGTGATGATTTTAGACTTGGGTGTATGTTTCGAATGGGTTTCCGATGACCCGGGAGCGTTTTGGCGCCCAATATTGAAATAAGAGTTCCTTAAGTTCCTACTGTGGTTTGGGACGTGTTTTTTTGTTATCGAGGTCTGAACAAAATTTCGAGATTGGGAATAGTTCCGTTATGTCATTTATGACTTGCAAAATTTGGTATCATTCCGAGTAGTATAGGTCGATTCGGCGCGTTGTTAGCGAAGTCTAGAAAACTTGAAGTTCCTAAGTTATGATTCCAGGGGTTTTGGGATGTGATTTTGAGATTTAACGTTTTTTTGAGCGTTCTGAAGGCTCGAGTGAATCTGTATTATGATTTGGGACTTGTTAGTATATTTGGACGGGGGCTCGGGTGGTCCCAGGTGCCTCCCAAACACCATACGAGGCCAAAAACAAGATCTACATATACTTGATAGATTGACCAAATCGGCGCATTTCATTCTAGTAGCTACTACTTATACTTCTGAGAGGTTAGCCCAGATCTACATTTGGGAGATAGTCCGGTTGCACGGTGTGCCGGTGTCCATTATATCAGATCGAGGTCCTCAGTTCACCTCGCACTTCTGGAGAGCATTGCATAGTGAGATGGGCAGCCAGATAGATCTCAGCACAGCGTTTCACCCTCAGACTGATGGCCAGTCGGAGCGTACAGTTTAGATATTGGAGGACATGCTCAGGGTATGCGTGATTGACTTCGGAAGTTAGTGGGACCAGTGCCTTTGGCCGAGTTCGCTTACAATAACAGTTACCAGTCTAGCAGCGAGATGGCTCCATTTGAGGCTTTGTATGGTCGGCGATGTCATTCTCCTATCGGGTGGTTTGAGCTTGACAAGGCTAAGTTATATGGCACCGACCTGGTGAGGGATGCTTTGGAGAGGGTAAACTTGATTCAAGAGAGGATCCGCACAGCACAGTCCAGACAGAAGAGTTACACGGATCAGAGGGCGCGTGATGTATCATTTATGGAGGGAGACAAGGTTCTGTTGAAGGTCCCGTCGATGAAGGGTATTATGAGGTTTGGAAAGAAGGGCAAGTTGAGCCCGAGGTTTATAGGTCCCTTCGAGGTGTTGAGACAAGTTGGGGAGGTTGCTTATGAGCTAGCCTTACCCCCCCAGTTTATCAGGAGTTCATCCGGTATTTCATGTATCCATGCTCCGGAGGTACCACGCTGACTTCTCTCACGTGGTTGATTTCAGCACTATTCAGTTGGATGAGAAGTTGGTCTACAAGGAGGAGCCAGTTGCTATTACTGACAGGAAGGATCGCCAGTTGAGATCCAAGAGAGTTTCTGCCGTGAAGGTCCAGTGGAGGGGCCAACCAGTCGAGGAGGTGACCTGGGAGTTTAAGGAGGACATGCGGAGCAGATATCCACACTTATTCAGAACTTTAGGTATGATTCTAGACCCGTTCGAGGACGAACATTTGTTTAAGAGGTGGATAATGTAACGACCCGACCGGTCGTTTTGCATTATCGGACCCCGTTCCCCTAAATGAAACTTCCTATAGAGGCTTATTGTGATTTATAACTTGCGGGTGCGGGTGGTCCGGGATTTAAAAGTGTTTAGAGCAATATTGGAATACTTGATTCCTTCAGGTTAGCCTTTAAGGCCAAGTTTGACTTTGGTCAACATTTTCAGTAAACAGCCTCAGAATCGAGTTTCGACGATTCTGGTAGCTTCGTATGATGATTTCGGACTTGGGCGTATGTTCGGAATGGGTTTATGATGACCCGGGAGCGTTTCGGCGCCCAATATTGAAATAAGAGTTTCTTAAGTTCCTATTGTGGTTTGGGACGTGTTTTTGTGTTATCGAGGTTCGAAAGAAATTCCGAGACCGAGAATAGTTCTATTATGTCATTTAATACTTGCTTGCAAAATTTGGTATCATTCCGAGTAGTATAGGTCGATTCGGCGCATTGTTAGCGAAGTCTAGAAAACTTGAAGTTCCTAAGTTATGATTCCAAGGGTTTTGGGATGTGATTTTGAGATTTAGCATTGTTTTGACCATTCCGAAGGCTTGAGCGAGTCCGTATTGTGATTTGGGACTTGTTGGTATATTTGGACGGGGGCTCGGGTGGGCCCAGGTGCCTCCCGGACACCACACGAGGCCAAAAACCAGCTGAAATAGCTGCTGGTGCACCTATTCTGGTGTGACTGCAGGTGCGGTTGCCCAGTCGCAGGTGCGGGATCGCTCCTGCGGTCCCAGCTTCGCAGGTGCGACCCCCAGCCGGCAGTCCATTTCTCGCAGGTGCGGACAAAGTTCCGCAGGAGCGGAGTCGCAGGTGCGGTCTCCCCTCCGCAGGTGCGGGCCCAGGCTTCCTCGTCCATTTTCGCAGGTGCGGTCCTTGAGCCATAGGTGCGGAACCACTGCCAGGCAGTGTGTTTCTTAAATACGAGATTCTTCATTGTTTTCTTCACTCTTTCCTCTATTGAACACTTTGAGAGCTTGGGAAAAGGGCTCCACGACCCAACCACTGAGAGGTAAGTAAATTCTACCCCAAAGTTAGTTTAATTCATGAACTCTTAGTTAAGTTAACCTTCTTAATAAGCAAAAAATCAAGAATTGGGTAGTAACCTAGGGCTTTCAGGAATTTAGAGAATTACCCGTCCATTAGCTATGAAATCAAGTAAAAATCATGCATTAACGATCCTTAGGTTATGGGTGAGTGGTTCCTTGGTGAATTTTCGAAATCCAAGCATGCGGGCCCGGGGTTGGATTTTGGGATTTCTTCAAGAATGATGAATTTGACTAAATAGTAGGAGAATTCCATGCTTTGAGTATAATTTGATATATATTTATGTAACGTTTGATTAGTTTCGAGTCCTTGGGTGACGAGTTCGGAGTTTCGGGCGCATTCTTGACCCGGGGAGTAAGTTCGACGCGAGGTGAGTCTCCTTTATAACCTTGTAAGAGGGAATTGTCCCCATATGTGATTATAAATGGTGGTTTGTCCTTTTTTGCGGGTGATGCGCACGCACGAAATGACGAGAGTCTGTGCGTAGCTACTATTATGCCTTGTCAGGTAGTTTAGGACTCACACACATGCTCTATGTGTTGTATCTGTGATCAACATATGGATTAAGTAGTCTAATATCCTCGAATCTCATATGTGAAGACCTAAGGGGTTATGCTTCGAAGTTGACATTTCTAAATTCTCACCTTGTTAGTATGTTTCCTGCTAAATTATCTGGAATCTCCTGCTAATCATGAATTTATATGGGCACCCGAGTCGCATGAATGATTCGCAAGCGGGGTAGTCCTAGTATTATATTAACCCGAGTCGCATGAACGATTCACGAGCGGGGATGGTCTTAGTATTATATTAACCGTGTCGCATGTTCAATTCGCGAGCGGGGCAGATAGATGTATCTATGGTTTGGATCGTTCGACCCTCGGCAGTGCACATTTACTTTTCACGTCGTAATGACCGTACGTTCATAGCTATTATATGCTTGGTAATTTGTGAGAAGCCCTGTAATTGTAACTATTGTTTTCATGAAAAGAAAGAAGGTTAAATAGATTGTATGCCATGGAAAAGGATGGCGTGAGGGTACTAGTGATTGTTATTTGAAGCTCATTTTCTTATTACTGTTCATTACTGCTATTACTGGTTAGCCTGTACATATTCCACATTGTCTGACCCTAGTAAGTATCACGTCGACCTCTCGTCACTACTTCTTCGAGGTTAGGTGGGATACTCACTGGGTACATATCTGTTTATGTACTCATACTATGCTTCTGTACTTAATTGTACAGATTTTGAGGCTGGTGCATTTGGTTATCCGACCGGAGCTTGACCCTGGGAGTATATTCTGGACTTGACTCCACGGTGAGTTGCTCCACTTGGAGATTCTCAGCAGCACTATGGAGTTATATTTATTTATTTTTGTCTACTTCTTTTAGACAGTAGAACACTTTATATCATCTTTTGTATATTCTACTAGTTCGCCTATAGACTTGTGACACTAGTTTCTGGCACACACATAGTAGACTTTATATTTTTGGGACTGTATATATTAGTTCATGATCCTTGTGGCTACATTTACTTAAGTTGGTTAATTTATCTGCTTCTAATTAAATGTTCTAAGCTTAAAATTTGATAAGTGTGGGGCTGATTTGTCAAATAAGGATAATCTCACTAGTAAACAAATTGTTGGCTTGCCTGACCCCGGTGTTGGGCGCCATCACGACCTGAGTTAGGATTTTGGGTCGTGACACCCAGCCTTTCTGAAATTCCAATTTCAATCTGTTAACCACCCGAAATCCACCCAGGGCCCCCGGGACCCCGTCCAATCAAACCAACCAGTCCCAAAACATAATGCGGACCTTCTCGAGGCCTCAAATCACATCAAATAACATCGAAACAATGGATCGCAACTCAATTCAACCTTTATCAACTTTGAAATTTCCAAATTCTACATTCGATGCCGAAACCTATCAAATCACGTCTGATTTACCCCAAATTTTGTACACAAGTCATATTCAACATTACGGACCTATCATAACTTCCGGAATCGGACTTCTTAAAACTTCAAATTTTTGACTTTAGCCAAATGACTCTAAAATGACCTACGGACCTCCGAATTCACTTCCGATCGCGGTCCTAACACCAGAATCACCATACGGAGCTATTCTCAGGATCGAAATCCCAAACGGATATTAATAACACTGAAATGCACTTAAACCCTGACGTATGAAATTTCTTCCAAAATACTAACTTTCACAATATGCGCCGAAACGCTCCCGGGTCATCCGAAACCCGCTCCGAACATACATCTATGTCCAAAATCATCATACGAACCTGCTGGAACCTTCAAATCCTGATTCTGAGGTCGTTTACTCAAAAATCCAATCTTAGTCAATTCTTCCAACTTAAGGCTTCCGAAATGAGAACTTTTTCTAATTCGACTCCGAACTGCCCGAAATTCAGTTCCGACCATGCCTATAAGTCATAATACCTTAAATGAAGCTGATCATGGCCTTAAACCGCCAAACGGCGCGCTAGAGCTCAAAACGACCGATCGGATCGTTACAACCAACATAATGTATCATACTATCGTAGATAACTGAGCCGGAGGGCTGCCGTGAGATAAGTAAAATACAACGTGAGATACCAACTTATACATAAGACATACGTGCCTATAAGACCAAATATCGACTCGTATACTGAACATAGGCTGACAAGGCCATACAATCTTTTACGTACATGAGCTGATAGCCTACTTGGAGGGCTCTCGACCTGTCTATCGGGACCTGCGGGCATGAAACGCCGCGTCCCTAGGCAAAAGGGACGTCAGTACGAATAATGTACTGAGTATGTAAGGCACATAAATAAGTAGATAACTGACATGGAAGAAATATAGAGTAAATGACTCAACCTGTAAGTCTGGATAACTCTGTAAATCATTAAATAATTATAGTGTCGTGCATATGTGTATGAATGTCATGTCGTGCATAGGTACATGTGTTCATAACATCATCAAGCCTCTGATGGCATCCCATATCATCTCGGCTACTGTGGACAAAATCATCAACGTATACCAGCTGATCAGGTGGTGGTGCGTATATAACGCCATAACATTTCCCATGTCCCATATACATATATATATATATGTATATATATATATATATAACGATATATGGTCATGGGTCAATATGCATGTATGAATGCATGAAATGCATATAAAATATGTTAATAAAATCTCTTGGTCCCTCATAAGACCATTATGCCTCTTAATAAAACACTTTTATTTAATAAACTGCTTTTCATATTAAACCAAGGAAAAAACCAAACACGTACAGATTCCAGTTACTTCATCAGAGAAATGAAGCTCTGGGAAGATACAATTACTAGATATGTGAAGTCAAAGAATCAACTTGAAAATATATTTAGTGGGTCCTTTCCAGTCCTTTCCAATCTACAAAGCAGGTACATAACACACGATTGTGTAAGCATCCATTTGACGGGAAGTGTTAGATTAATTGTTATATTAGACTAGAGTTAGAGGATACCCAAATATATAAATATGTATGGGTGTCTCAAATCAGATGAATGAACTGTATATACTATACAAAGTATTTACAAATGATCCCACACCTAAAATAGTTGTCTTCGTGCATTTCTCCAATCTTATTTTTCATATCATGAAATAAACTTTACCAACTTACGTATTTTTGAGACTCATGAACAGAAGATAATAATAATTCACATGGAGAATCAAGAATATAGATACCCCTAGTATTTTTATGAATAGAGTAATTTATGCAAACCGTGCGTTTGCTCGTTTATTTTGTATAATTTAGATCATGCCAAAAGGAAAGAAGGGATAGCCTTAACAGACCTGGAGTAGGGAAAAATATGTATTATATTCTTGAAAAGGATTGCACCGTACTTCTTTAGAACCACAAAATTTTACGTTGCTACGATTCTAACAATTCTCGTTGGAATTGTTTGGTTGCAAAAATTTCGCTGGAATTTTTTTTTTTTTTTTAGATTGCGTTTAACTTCTGTTCTTGAAGAACTTTCAACTATGAAGAAAGATACATAATTCTGAAGAACATTTTTGATCTTTTGACAAAATTTGAAATGATCCCAAGACTTGTAATATAAGTCTTATGTGTTAAAGTCATATTTCCTTGGGGAGTCACCTAAGCTCTTTTGACTACTTAGTCATATTTATTGCTAGTGGCTTACTGTCACGTTTTGGTTTGGAGAGATTTTGTCTTATCTAATGTTTTATTAAATAATTAGGTAATGTCATGTTACCCGATAATTAATCAATTACCCGCGTAATTAGGAATTGTCTCAAATTACTTAAAATTCTATTTATTTTTAATACACTTTATACACCCTACTATCATGGTCATATGGTACCTTATATGGTACTAGTCCATAAATATCGGATATTAATGCTCGGCCCGAATTTTATCCAACATGCCAAACTTGGACGAAAATTCCCCTTTCACCTTCACGAATTTACTCTTCACTTGTTTGAAATAGCATGATCTTTATAATCTCCAAATAATATTTTCCTTGGACTGATGTCAATTACCTTACGACAAATTCAACGTACAATACTACAGGGTGCAACATCGTCGTAATGTAGTACTGTGGGACGTAATATTGCGTGGCGTAACATCATTTCCCCCTTTGGAACATTCGTCCTCAAATGTTGACTGATGCTCTTATCATTTTCATAACTTATATCTCTTGTGATTTGTGAATAACTTAATACTCTCCTTTCTAATTAGGCAGTTGTTCTGTGAATAAATTCAAAGGCCAGGGCATTCCCCCCTTTAGGCCTCTTTCCCACGCCATGACTTGTGATCGAATTCCTTCCAATCTCGTAACTGTTGCTACCTTCCATCATGCAGCTTCTACGATACTGACCTTGTAATTTTGCATATGCGACTCTCCTCTCCTTTTTCCTCCAGCTTGTAGCCAATCCTGAAGTTCTTCGCTTGGTACTTTTTCGAACTTACGAATATTGCTATATTTTATTTCATAGACTTGGTTATCCATTCATATGACTTTACTGCATCTACGTAGGTCATACTATACCATAATTCTAACCTCGATTTCTCGTTATTGAGGTTTGCTACTAAATCCCAGGTTACTTCCATTGCTTATCCCATACGTATAAATCTATGTCCTCTAATGCTTCCACGTTACTATTTATCTTATGAATCATGGCCTAATCTCCTCTCATACTTTATAGCTCTTATCCATCTTGTTAATTCACCTTAATTTTGATCCATAATCCACCCCTGATAACTTAACCTTTTACGTAATATTGCTGCTAGGATTCATATTTTATCGGGGAACATCTGAAATGATTAGATTGATCCACCTAGGGTGATACCCTGCTTTCATAACCGTATCTCACAGCATCCCAATGTGATTCACTTTATATGGATATTTTAGTCCCTTACAATTCATGAAATCCTATTCTTTTACTCTCTAATTAGACCTTTCGGTACTTAGAAACCATAGGCTGGAAGGTATGCTACTAATGACACTGCTATCATCCCTAGATACTGAATCCCAGCGCTTCTAGTCTTTCACTGAAGTATGTACCACTCTCATCCTTGAGTATTTCACATGTTGTTCACCTTTACCTTACTTACTTTATATATCACCTTACCTTTTTTTATCTTTCTTTCATAAACTCTCTCCCACATAAGTATAAATCACATCCACCATTTGAAGCTCTATTATAATACTTCTTGGGAGCTCCATACTGACTTCTTATGAGGTTGGTACTTCTTCTAACTGGCTTTATGTCGCCTTAGGATATCTCTCGATCTGTAGTTCATGGTATTAATTATTCTGTTTATCCTTTCACGGGCGCTGACGAATATGCATGATATAATACATTAACAATTTAATCTTTTATCTAAGTTATGGGCTCAATTCTTTCTTTTAACGTATACTAGAATGTTCTACGGCTATATATGCTGCATGTATAAAACTCCAAACCCTTAAGTACGTTCATAACGTAACCAACTTTGGATCATTGATCGGATAATTCCTTTCGTTCCATCTTAGCTTTCTTTCAATGTATGCTATTACTCTCCTGGTCTTTCTGCCCCTTGTTGCATCCATACTTAGATTATCTTAGTGCTCTCACATGCCAGAGTTTTCGTGCAACTCATATGATTTCGAATATTACTTTTAATTTTACTTCCCGCTCATTTGTCACGGTAGGTGACACTCTCCTTTGGAGTTCTTACAATGTTGTTGTGAGACTGTTGTTACACGAACATTTCCTCTTTAGGTCGTTTGTGCTTGGGTTGAAGCCTTCTTCCTTATTTCCTTAGCTAGTCTTTTGTTGTAGTACTTAGGTAGAACCCTTGACTCTAGTAAAGTTGTGAGCTTATTACGGACCCTTTTGATGTCCTTCCTTGCCCATCATCCGTAGCTGCTTACCTCAGTGTCCTTATTCTTGTAGGGTTGCTTCTGAAATGATATTTGGACTATCTTCCCAGCGGCACTTTCTTTTATTCCCGTAACACTCACACGGTACCTTTAACTACCCCGATTCCTAATTGAAGATATCTCAAGTATTGTAATGACATTACTGCAAGGATGAATTCTCCATGTTGGGGTTTACTATATTTATCTTGTATGATCTGCTGATTTGTTTGTGACTTATTGTCTAGTAATGACTAGGCTCCTCCTGAATCAACTATTAACTACTCGTTGGTCCATTCTCATATCTATATTTCGCGTAATCTCTCTTGGGTTATTTCCTTTTGTCTAACTTACGTCTTGCACTAGCTCCTTATTCATCAATAACATTCTAGGCAGGAACCTGTACTTCCTTTTTCTGATGTCGTGCTTACATAACGTTCTGTAATCATAACATATCTGTAGGATTTGGAATAAGTGCAATCTCGCCCCTTTCATCTTTATCACATTCTTCCTTTACCATTCCATAGTTACTAGAACCACTTAATTTGGATTTAATGTCACACCACTCCATATTTCCCCTTTAAGGGAGTACTAAGATCTAGAGCTATGATGATCTAAGTATAGATGTTTTACCTCATCACCTTTGGTATATTTTCACATCATCTATGACCCTTACTCGTCTTTCGGTAATCCTTCTGTACCAAGGATAACAAATTTCCTTGCTCACGAGGGTGACACTTAGGGTTACTGGCACACATAGTCCCTTAAGCTTAACTTTTCTCACATTGCTTGCTTTAGGGAAGTGTCTTCCTAAATGACCTTTAAAGATTATTCTTCTGTTATCCATTCTATTATTACGGAACGCAATCTCTGAAATTCTCATGATGCCGACTATTATCACATCACTCAGTCCCTAATTCATGTTTAGTTTATCTTGTTTACCAGCCCATACTAATTTCCATCACTCTTGGTCTAACTTTTCCTTCTGCTAATCACATTAGAGTCATGAACTTATTTCTTGAAATGAAGATATGACTTTATGGCTTCTTTTGTTGTCTCAAGGCTTCTTACCTATCGTCTCTTCCTTCACTTGACTATAGATTCTGTAATACTGTCATCTTTTGATCTGCCGTTTGTCATCCATGTATCACATCTTACTAATAATGCTTCCTTATCTCTCTTCTTATTTCCCTGCTAATATTTCTGCCTATCATTTTCTTTTGAAAACTTCAACAAGACATTATTTTGCTTTTAGCTCCCCTTGCTTCATCCACTGGTTCTTCAGGTTGCTTAACGTCCTCGTTCTACTAGGGACGGGAGACATACTAAGGTAATATTTATCCCTTCAAAGTTTTCAGTTCCTATCTTTGTAGTACTCATATCTAGCTGTACTATTTTAGTGTGCACTATCAGGGTGTCACACAAGGAGATCTATTATCACATTTGCAATATCCTTCAAAAATTTCAACTAACGCAAACAATTCATCCACCATTTTGTGTCACTCTAACCCCAGTTGGATCGGGGTATTATGTCCTTCTCTTAAACAATATTTGTTAGCTTCCATAGAGCATAACTCAGATCAGTGTGGCCAATTATACATACCTCTGTTACTGTTGAAAGTAACTCAAAATACTTATATCTCTCTTCCTGAATGGTAAATAAGGATAATCTTTATTAACTGGGTACCTCGTACCCTTCTTCACCTTGCTTCTTTTTCTTGCTGCAACTCATGTCTAACTTTCGATTCCGTTATTCTTTTTTACCGTAAGAGTGGATAAGTATTCTTTCCTAAAAGCTCTTTATCAAGAACTGTACACCTTTTAGTACACGCATGATCTGCTGAAGACCTCTCATTTACTCGTCGTAAGCAAGATACAAAATCGAGTTCCTCTAACTCAACGTTTCCACGGCTATATCTCTTACCGATCGTCTTTCTGAATGTAGGCATCGTCTTATTACGAATAGAATAGAAGTTCGGAATATGAATTCTTATAAGTGAGCTCTACCACACGATCTAGAGTAAGAAGAAAGAGTGACAGTCCTAAATGTCCTATAGCCTCCTGCTTATAAGTGTGGTGCACGACACACCCATAAACAAGACTCTACTAGACACGGCTTGTAGACTCCCTAGGATAGAACTTCTCTGATACCAACTTTTGTCACGACCCAAACCAGTGGGCCGCGACGGGTACCCCGAACCTTACTTAACCGAGTACCAACATAACGTATCATACTATCGTAGATAAATGAGCCGGAAGGCTGCCGTGAGATAAGTAAAATACAACGTAAGATACCAACTTATACGTAGGACATACGTGCCTATAAGACCAAATATCGACTCGTTTACTGAACATAGTCCGACAAGGCTATACAATCTTTTACGTACATGACATTTGTCTACAAGCCTCTAAGAATACATAATTTTCATAAAGGTCGGGACAGAGTCCCGCCATACCAAACGATACATGTCTAAATCATACTAACCAAACAAGCAACTCTGAAGCAAATGGAGCGCACCAACATCTTCTGCTGAGCTGATAGCCTACTTGGAGGGCTCTCGACCTGTCTATCGGAACCTGCGGGCATGAAATGCAATGTCCCCAGGCAAAAGGGATGTCAGTACGAATAATGTACTGAGTATGTAAGGCACATAAATAAGTACATAACTGACATGGAAGAAATATAGAGTAAATAACTCAACCTGTAAGTCTGAATAATTCTGTAAACCATTAAATAATTATAGCGTCTTGCATATGCGTATGTATTTCATGTGAAGTCAAAGAATCAACTTGAAAATATATGTAGTGGGTCCTTTCCAATCTACAAAGCAGGTACATAGCATACGACTGTGTAAGCATCCATTGGACGGGAAGTGTTAGATTAATTGCAATATTAGACTAGAGTTAGAGGATACCCAAATATATAAATATGTATTGGTGTCTCAAATCAGATGAATGAACTGTATATACTATACAAAGTATTTACAAATGAGCCCACACCTAAAATAGTTGTCTTCGTGCATTTCTCCAATCTTCTTTTTCATATCATGTAATAAATTTTACCAACTTACGTATTTTTGAGACCCATGAACAGAAGATAATAATAATTCACATGGAGAATCAAGAATATAGACATTCCTAGTATTTTTATGAATAGAGTAATTTATGCAAATCGTGCGTTTGCTCGTTATTCTGTATAATTTGGATCATGCCAAAAGGAAAGAAGGGATAACCTTAACATACTTGGAATAGGGGAAAATCTATATTATATTCTTGAAAAAGATTGCACCATACTTCTTTAGAACCACAAAATTTTACGTTGCTACGATTCTAACAATTCTCGTTGGAATTGTTTGGTTGCAAAAAATTTGTTGGAAGATTTTTTTTTGGGATTGCGTTTAACTTCTGTTCTTGAAGAACTTTCAACTATGAAGAAAGATACATAATTCTGAAGAACATTTTTGATCTTTTGACAAAAATTGAAATGATCCCAAGACTTGTAATATAAGTCTTATGGGTTAAAGTCATATTTTCTTAGGTAGCCACCTAAGCTCTTTTGACTACTTAGTCATATTTATTGCTAGTGGCTTACTACCACGTTTTGGTTTGGAGGGATTTTGTCTTATCTAATGTTTTATTAAATAATTAGGTAATGTCCTGTTACCCGATAATTAACCAATTACCCGCGTAATTATGAATTGTCTCAAATTACTTAAAATTCTATTTATTTTTAATACACTTTATAAATCTTACTATCATGGTCATATGGTACCTTATATGGTACTAGTCCATAAATATCGGGTATTAATGCTCGGCCCGAATTTTATCCAACATGCCAAACTTGGACGAAAATTCATTTTCTTTGACTTGCTTCCCCTTTCACCTTCACGAATTTACTCATCACTTGTTTGAAATAGCATAATCCTTATAATCTCCAAATAATCTTTTCCTTGGACCGATGTCAATTACCTTACGACAAATTCAACGTACAATACTACAGGGTGCAACATCGTCGTAATGTAGTACTGCGGGACGTAATGTCTACGTAATATTGCGGGGCGTTACAACGGCAAGGTTATAACTTATGCTTCTAGGCAACTTAAGAATCATGAAAAGAACTATCTAACACATGACTTAGAACTTACGGCGGTGGTGTTTGTGTTGAAGATTTGGCGTCATTATATGTATGGGGTCCATGTGAATGTATTCACGGACCATAAAATCCTTCAATATATTTTCAAACAGTAGGAGCTAAATATGAGGCAAAGAAGATGGTTGGAGTTTCTCAAAGATTACGACTTTGATATTCTGTATCACCTAGGGAACGCCAATGTTGTGGCGGATGCTCTTAGCCGGAAATCTATGGGTAGTTTAGCTCACTTAGAGGCATATCAAAGGCCATTGGCCAAGGAGGTTCATCAGTTGGCTAGCTTGGGAATTCTTCTTGTGACTCTAGTGAAGGCGGGGTGATTATGCAAAATAGAGCAGAATCATCACTTGTGGCGGAAGTCAAGGAGAAACAATACAACGATCCATTGTTGGTACAGCTGAAGGAGGGGATTCATAAACATAAGACTACGGCCTTTACTCTTGACATGGATGATGGTACACTAAGGTACCAAGGGCGGCTACGTGTTCCAAATGTAGATGGTCTTCGCAAAAGGATCATGGATGAAGCTCACACTTCTAGGTATTCCGTGCACCCACGTTCTACAAAAATGTATCATGATCTCAAGGAAGTATATTGGTGGAATAACATGAAAAATAATGTGGCAAACTTTGTTGCAAGGTGTCCGAATTTTCAGCAAGTGAAGGCCGAATATCAACGTCCTGGTGGGTTGGAACAAAGCATAGAAATTACATTGTGGAAATGGGAAATGATTAATATGGATTTTGTGGTGGGGTTACCGTGCACTCCGTGCAAGTTCGACTCAATTTGAGTGATCGTGGATCGACTCACAAAATCAGCACACTTCTTGCCAGTTAAATCTACCGATACAGCGGAACAATATGCATAGTTGTATATCAAGGAAATAGTCAGGCTTCATTTCACCCCACTCTCAATCATTTTCGATCGAGGGGGTCAGTTCATGGCTAATTTTTTTAGGAAATTTCAGCAAGGGTTAGGTACTCAGGTGAATCTCAGCACAACCCTCCATCCACAGACTGACGGGCAAGCAGAGCGAACTATTCAGACGCTCGAGGACATGTTGCGTATTGTGTTCTTGACTTCAAGAATAACCGGGATGATTATTTTCCATTCATAGAGTTTGCTTCTAACAACAACTTCCATGCCAGTATCCAGATGGTCATTTGAGGCATTGTATGGTAGGAGATGTAGGTCACCCATTGGGTGGTTCGAGCTCAGGGAAGCTGAGTTGATAGGGCCGGACCTCGTGCATCAAGTAATGGAGAAGGTTAAAATCATAAAGGAGCGGTTGAAAACTGCTCAGAGTCGTCATAAATCCTATTCAGATATTCGTCGCAGAGACTTAGAATTCAAAGAGGATGATTAGGTATTCTTGAAAGTTTCCCCCATGAAGGGTATTATGCGGTTTGGAAAGAAAGGGAAACTGAGTCCGAGGTATGTCGGGCCGTACAGAGTCATTCAAAGGATCGGTCGGGTGGCATACAGGCTTGAACTACCACCCGAGATGTCATTAGTACACCCATTATTTCATGTGTCTATGTTGAAGAAGGTAGTGGGAGATCCATCGGCTATTGTGCCAGTTGAGACCATTGAGGTTAATGAAGAAATGTCATATGAAGAGATTCCAGTTGCCATTCTTGATAGGCAAGTCCGAAAGTTGAGAAAAAAAGAAATCGCCTCCGTGAAATTAATTTGGCGAAACCAAAAGGTTGAAGAAGCTACGTGGGAAGCCGAAGAAGAAATGAAAAAGAAGTACCCGCATTTGTTTGCATAACCATGTAATAGTTTCAATAAAGTTACTTCCTATAAATTTTGTATCACTTGTTCAATTAATGTAAAGGTGTTCTTTTGAGTTATATGTTGTTTATGAGGCCACGGTTGGTATTGTTATGAGTTTTGTTACGTCACTGGGTTATGCATATATTTGTAAGATGTGTTTCTGGAGCTCTCTGACAGGTGGATAGGTCTAGTTACAAAAGAAACTCTGGCAAGATTTTTGGAAATTTAGGGAGTTAGCCGAATTTGGGGCTGCTGGTATGTGGTATAAAAATTGAGTTGCATAAGTTGCTAATAATGGACCTTGATCCTCATTCGAGGAAGAATGATCTTAAGTGGGGGAGGATGTAAAGCCCCGTAAATTTTTTCCTAAAAACCCGAATTCCGTGGTGCTGAAGTAGGCATAGGGGTTAATGGTAGTAGAAATTCTTCGCGACAAGCTTGCGAGCCGCAGTTCAGAATTCTTGGATTGAACATTGCTTTAAAAATATAAAGGAAAATATTTTGCAGAAAAGGCATTTCTGCGGACTTCAGAATGGACGCAGAGTGAGAGTCTTTTTGGCCAATTTTGATGTCATTTTTGCGGCCCATTATGCGATCGCAGAACTATTTCGCGGGCCGCACTTTGATCGTATATCCAACTTTGAGATTTGTCATGTGATAGTTCTGCGGTGCATTATGCGACCGCAGAACAGGTATGCGGATCGCAGACTGGTCGCAGGCTGAAGCAAAAAAATTCCAGGGGTTGAGGGCAATTACGCGGCCCATTTGCAGACCGCGGAAACATTATGCGATCACATATGCGACCGCAGATCTGTGTCAGGGATCCTACTTTCTCATTTTTAAACCTGACCCTATTCCGTTAAAGCACTCACATTAGGCCATTTTGAACCTATTTTTGATAGTTTAGAGTGAGAGAAAGGATCCTAGAGGGAGAAAGTGATCTTCATAAATTGTTTTTCAATTATTGCTTAAACAAATTGAAGATTATCAAGAGAGGCACCTAGGTCTTCTTCCAAAAAGAGGTAAGTTTCTATCACCCCAGCTCTTAATTCCAAAATGTAGCTATAATGGGCTGTTAGTGAGGTAATTCATAGGGATAAGGGTGATTACCTTGCATGCATGTGTTCTTACGGTATGTGGGGAGGTTGTGAGTAAAATATGAAAAATAATGGGGTGTGGGTTGGTGTAGTATTTCATAAAAAGGGCCAAGAAAACCTTAATAAACACATAGTGTTTGATAGAATGCTCAAGTGGGCTAGAATTATGATCGTTTCCCTAATTTTGGGTTCAACTTTTGCTATATTGCTAAAATAGATTGAAGTTGCTAATTCTGGAACATCTTAAAGTTTTAAGAGGCTCAATTGAGGTATGTATGGCTAAACCCCCTTCTTCTTAGAATCGAAACCTTTGGTGTGCGTGAAATTGGTGTAAGTCCCCAAATTGATCATACTATAATTGACTATCCCAAATGTGTTATGTTAAATGATATATGAATAATTGTACTAAATGCTTATCATGCCATCTTGCTTTTCGAGGATATGCGTAAAAAATGTGGAATATGTGCTAAGAAAGATTAAGGCTGCATGTCAAAATCGAATAAAGGTTGTTATGCCCATTTGTATGAAAGACCTCTGTGTGCTTAGGATTTTCCAAGTATTTTCCTTATGTGCACAAATGCTTTACATGATAGGCCTAATTGTTGCTTATGATAATGTTATTGAATGTGTAAAAAGGAAAACGTAAAATATGGCCAAGTTCCAAGAACGACTTAGTAAATGAGGCCACTCATGCCAATATATCGAAAAATGGAAAAATAAATGTGAAGTGAGATGATTGATTGAAAGGATGATGTTTCAAATGAGATGGCCTAGCCGATCGAGCCGTGATCGGATGTCATGCCGCACACATGGTGGTAACTGTGCTGGAAACGATGATTGAAATTGTGGATACGGTTGATGTCTCAAATGAGATGACCTAACCGATCGGGTCGAGATTGGACTCCGTATAAGGACACGGTGGCATAGTAGGTTGTGGCACATGGCACTAAAGATTACCAACCTAATAAGATGGAAATTGATTGCGAACTTATGTGACCCTTACTTGATGTTTTAGTATTGCTTTAAGCTCTTATTGAACTCATGGCTGCTTTTCCCCTTGTATTATTGTTCATTCTATTGAGATGGTATTTTATCTTTACATACTAGTACTATTCGACAGTACTAACGTCCCTTTTGCCGGGGGCGCTACATCTTTAAATGGATTTAGGTGGTTCCATAGCAGACGGTGTTGATCGCAGCTAGTGGTGCACTCTCTTCTCAGCAGTCTTGGTGAGCCCCATTTCATCCCGGGGTTGTATATTATATCTCTTGTGCATATTTGTACCTTGTTTTGAGGTATAGTCGGGACCTTGTCGCCGACATTATCATAACTATCTTTTGTATATTTAAAGGCTCCGTAGACGTTATGTGAGTTGTGTATGGGTGATAGAAAGGTCAAAAGGATTATGTGTATTTTGAACTCTTGTTCCACTAAATCGTAAAGTGCATGTATTTTGGGAACCTAACTATGATGTAGCAAAATGAAATGAAATGAATTAGTAATATTTATATATATATATATATATATATATATATATATATATATATGATCTTTTTACTGTTTAACTAATGGTAACGCATCTTCTCTTGGTCATAAGCGAGTCGGTTAGGAAGTGTCTAACATGCTTGCTCGATCGGGTCCACTTGGTTGAGCGCCGGTCGCGCTCTCCGAGGTTGGGGCGTGACATGGGAGTTACAATCATAATTGTAAGAAGTAATTGGAGGTTAATGGAGAAGAGTAGTTAGAGTAATTTCTTTAGGAGTTATGAATATCCACTACATAATATAATATTTCATAACTAAAACAACTATAAATTCACCTTTATATTACTCCACAAATAAAGGTAAAATTCTAAGTTTTTATATTATGCACAATATACCTTTTTAAGAATATTTGACGAGGCAAACATGATAAATAAAAAGAAATATGTACGGACTAATCCTACAATCTGCACATAAATAAGTATCGAAAAAATGACACTGTATAGTCGCGCTCAAAATAATAACTGAATGTGTGTATATATATACACACATTTTTGTATATTATATATAAATTTTATATACTTTTGCGATTATGGAATGTAAATAGTTTCGGCCGTGGACTAAAAGCGATCCTTGTCATTATTAATTTATTGAAGAAAAAAAAGGAAAAAGGGAATTATTAGTTTCTTTTTCCCATTTAAAGGAATAGTTTTAGTAGTAACCCCAACTCAAGCCGGGTTCCGGTGGTCTATCATAAAGTCAAAAGCCCCATCAACCCGTCGATAATTGGGGATTTTAGGGATTAGGGTTTATATCTGGTCGGTTCTTCCGCCCTGAACCCATTTCCGTCAGTTTGGAAGAAACGAGCTATCGAATCCAATGGGTAAGCTGGAGAACAAGGAGAAATCTGAAGCCATAGACGAAGAAGAATCAAATTCCCAACCCGATCTGATGCGCAGCGAGGAGGAAAAAGAAGAAAACGAAGATGCGGAGGCTAACGAGGATCTCAGCTTGAAAATCGTAGAGAAGGCTATGTTACGGGCATGTTCTAATGTCACTGACGAGGAAGAATCCGACATGTTGACAAATAGCAAGAAGAAGGACAAAAATATTGTGACCAAAGAGGATCCTGTGAGCTTGAATTTTGTTGAAAATTGATTAATCTTTTATGTTGCTATTAATTGTAAGGACAAAAATATAAGTACTTTATTTGGATCGAGAATCGCCCGGGGAAGCATGTTTTTTTGCAGCATTTAGAAGTGAAATAAATTGTACTTACTAATAAAATAAAATGTTTTTTTGGGTGATTAATCGGATGCCGTTTTCAATTTTGATGTTTAGGTGTCAAGTGGAATAGACAAGGGTTTCAAAAGCTTCTGCAGTGATATGTTCCCGGTAGTCTGAAGTTGCCAGCTGTTAATTGGCGATTAGATTTTTGCGAGTTGCATATTACTGCTTGATTTTTGTTTGTTGTATTGTCAGTTTGTGTGTTATCTTGGTGGTAATGAAGGAAACATTAAAGTAACAGCTGAAAAGTTAGTTTAATAGGAAAAACCTTACATTTAAATGTGGAGAAACACCCTGTCACGACCTCATCAACTTGCAAGATGAGTAAAAATTTAAAAAGGAAAGACAAATTCTTTTCTATCCAAACCGTCAAATGGACGGGTTAGGCTAAATTTGGCAGGTTAAATTGGGTTGACTCATAAACGTGTTGGTTCATAACTCACCCAAAGTTTGCTCGGATTGAGATGAGTTGGGTTAATTCAGTGAAAGAATAGTCGAAACCTTTTTAAATTTGCTTGTTTGATTATTATAATTTGTTTAATTACCATAACCAAACTAAACAAAAGACTGTTTTTCTTCATCATGGTGTTATATCGAACTTGAAAAACGTCAAAACTTTCTTTTCGTTGTGTTTTGATGAGTTCTCTTTTTGTCAATAATCAGTATGGCTGAAATTGATCGCAATGTTAGATAGGTTGATTTGGGTTGGGCCCAAATTGACATACCATGAATGTACTCCCAACCCAAGCTGCCCAAGGTTAGGTGGTTTACATTTTAATGATCTAAATGTGAAACCCCTACTCTTCGTGGAATAAATACTAGTAATTACTACCACTTTAATTTCTGCTTTATATTTCTGTCCCTTTCTGTTTTGACTTGCAAGGTTAAACTGTAGTTTGTTTTATATTAATTTGGAAGTTATTGAAAGTAAGCCACTTGTGGGATTACACTGGGTTGTTGTTGTTGTTGGAAGTTATTGAAAGTATTGATTGTGTCTTAGAAATCATAATATGGATTAAATGTTCAGCTTGTGATCTCTTACACTGCTATTTTCTTCTTCTTGAATGTGTTAGCAGTACAAAGTAAAGGAAGAACAAAATGCTGGTACTACTATAGCTATGAGTATTGATGATAGTGCAGCTGAAAAGACTCCTGTTGAGGTCCCTGACAATGCTGTTCTACGTAGGCTTCTTGTGAGTTGAAGTAATATGATTTGCAGTGTTGTTTTTCGGTAATCCAAAAATGGCCTGGTTTGGTCCTACATCTTTATTATTCGCTGCATGATCTCAGCGGGGCCCTAGGTACTTTGATGCTCCAGATAAGAGTTGGGGAACATGCTATAATTGTGGTGAAGAGGGTCATGCTGCAGTCAACTGTACTTCAGCTAGACGTAAGAAGCCATGTTTTGTTTGTGGGAGTTTCGAACATAATGCTAAACACTGCACAAAGGTTAGTGGAGAAAATTGCTTACTCTTCTATTTGAATATGTGACTCTATACTGTTCGTGCTATCTTAGTTCCACCTTATTAGTCTTCTCAACGGGAATTATCATACTTGTATATTCTTATATTACCATTGAGGTAAATGAGCATTTTGGAAGTTTCCCTCCACACATATGAACCACAAATCTTTTGTAGAGAACCAAACAGACTGTTAAGTTATGCACATGGGATCTTCCACTAATAAGCCAAGCTGAAGATCCCTCGAACAGACGTTCCTCCCTAGGCTCTGATGGGGAAAAATAAAACAAACATCCTGAACTGCGTTTCATGATCCAAGCACATGGTTAGAGTGCCTCTTATATATGCTTTTATGTGATTTGGACCTGTCTTAACAACCTTTTTAACACATTATTGTTGTGTTTTGGACACTCGTATTCGGAATTTTTTGTTTTGGACAAGTCATGAAGAAAATATTTGTGAAAGGATCTCTGAAATCATAATGATGGTTGAATCTTAGCTCAGTGATTATGTTGCTGGATTTTTTCCCGTAGGTCAAGGTTTTGGCTTGCAAACTAGCTTTGCTAGGCATAGCTAAGTGGACAATTAGGAAACTGAGTTTTTCATACCTCTTTCACAAGGTTCGACGGCACTGTCTATCTTTTGCCATTATAGCACATTAAGTTGTCTAAATTTGTGGTAAGGACTAAGATCTGCGTACACACTATCCTCCCCAGACCCCACTTGTGGGAGTGGACTGGGTTTGTTGTTGTTGTAAGCTATCTAAATATGTACAAGGACAACTAATCCAAAAATTAAAGATTATATTAGAAGCGTGTTATGGTGCAACTTTCCTGTCACCCCGCAGGATTTCTGCTTCCAATGGTAGGCTGGAATTTGCATTTTTTTTTTGAGAATTATGATTTCAGCATTCTTGGTGTATCCTTTATATTTTTGCATTGATGAGAGACTGCATTACAGGGTCTAATGGGAAAACCTCTTTTAGGTCAGGAGCTTGTTGTTTGTGTATATGATGCATAAAAAATGGTATTCACGTGTATGTGTGGCTTTGTCCTGTCACTGTAACATATTTGGGCAGTATCATAATCGCATGTAAACCCTTATCTCTCTTCACTTTTGTCCTTCCCTCAATCTCCCTTCTGTCTCCCTAATTATTGGAATGTGTTGGACGAGTCCTTGTTTTAGGGTAGAGCCGTGTGAGCCTCAAATCCCATTCAATCTAGATCTTTGATCTCCAGGAACTACAGAATTTTAAATTCTGTATAGCCGACCCAGGTAGTATGGGATTGGGGAGTAGCTGATTGACTGATGGTTTAATCATGGATATGCCACTTTAGTGTCTTCAGTTCAATCAGGGAAGCAAAATTGTTCTTGCTTTTAGTTTGATAGGATTTTGGATAGTTGGCAAAATCATGGATCAGCCATATAGCATGATTCGAAGTCTTCTGTAGCCAGTGATAGGGTCTCAGACGATATAGGTTACACAGGCTAACAAGGTAATATCCATGGGAGTGCAAATCGAAATTTTGTGTTTCCTTGATCATGACATTGAGATACTTCTTGTGGATCTTAAAACACCTATTTTCCCATTTTGGTGATAGAGTAAGTTATGCACTCTGCTTTCTTTGACAGGGCAAAGCTTGTTTCATCTGCAAAAAAGGAGGTCATCGTGCAAATGATTGCCCTGAGAGAAGCCATGGAGGATCCCAGAGTACTAAAATATGTCTAAAATGTGGGGATTCTGGCCATGATATGTTTTCATGCAGGAACAACTATTATGCTGATGATCTAAAGGTGTGTTACTGAGGAAACTTCGAGACCTAGAGATTTATGTTGTGTTGTTCTGACCTAGAGATTTCTCCTGTTGCCTTTGAAGGAAATACAATGCTACATCTGTAAGAGTTTTGGCCATCTTTGCTGTGCAAAATACCCTGATTGTGGTCCGAGAGAATTTTCCTGTTACAGATGTGGTCTACTAGGCCATACTGGTTTGGTAAGTTAATGCTCTTGTAGTTATACGTGTCTCTCTGTATGTGTGTTTTTTGCTTCTCCTTATATAGGAACTAATTTTTGTGCTTGCATTTTGTCTGACATGATCTCCCATACAGGCATGCACGGCATCTCGTGGGGAGACTAGCGGTACTGGGTCACTTAATCCCTGTTATAGGTGTGGTGAAGAAGGACATTTTGCACGCGAATGCACTAATTCCAGTAGAGTAAGTTACTGTATTCATGTTTGAAATCTGCTTTTCTTTTCCTTTCCATTTCTGTGTCGTCTTCCTTTTTAGGTTAGTTGTCCTTTGCTATATTATATCTTATCTTCATAATGAAACCTTATTGTTTTACTGCTCTGTGTCTAAAGGTCAATAAGCGGAATCATGAATTATCAACCCCCAAGAAGAAAGTCCACAAGAAAAGAAAAGAGCAAAATGAGTTCAGGTCTGTACCTCGTGATTTTGGTAGGGCATGGAAGAAGAAAGGAAAAAATGAAGGTGGATATACGTCAGGCTATAAGATGAAACGAAGGGGTGGTTGGATCCCGGATGATCCGGAAGACTTTCCTCAACCCAATAATTGGAGATCTCCTTCAACTCCTAGAAATAAGAGAGCTAAGATTTCTAACTTCAGTAGTGGTGATCATGCTTCTGGTTCTCATTCATCTAGAAAGTCCAACAGGCGTGATTTTGATGTTTCAGCTTCTTATGGGTCAGGCAAATATCATCACCATAGGTTTTCAGCATCTGGTGATTTTGATAATTCAGCTTCTTATGGGTCAGGCAAATATCATCATCATAGGTTTTCAGCATCTCGATTTGGCAACAGTAGTCACGATAGGTGGAGGAGGAATTATGATTGGTAGCAGGAACTGTCGCTCATGTAGTGTATTTGGTTGGGAGCGTCACAAAACGGTCTGAGAACTTGTTGTGGTTCAGAATTCAGGAAGACTGGTTACAGGAGCTTATTAATCCGCCTAGGATGTTTCGGGGTTTTAGTGTAAGCTGAGATGACGATTGGGAGGCAAGGTGGAGCTGATATGACAGATAAGCTCGAGCTCAACAGACATAGACTTACTCAGCTAATGAGTTGAAGAACAAGTTCTCTCATTTAGCTGTTTGTAATTTGCTGTCTTTTCTTTCTTACTTGTTCCCGATACATGTTGATTTAATTCCCGAAAAGTAGTTCAACTGAGAAAACTGATGTGTTACAGTAACGGATTTGCAAATGGTATTTTGTTCAATGCACTAAACCTGAGGGATAACTCCTACTGAAGCCTGTTTTGCAACATACTTTATTAAATTATGTAACATACTTTAATTAAATAACACCATTTTAAATACGTGTAATATATAAGCAATGATAGGCATTTTGAATTTTAATTTTTTCGTTTAGTACATATCTAATTTTGCATACAATTATTAATTTTTCTCAGTTTGCAAAATCAATTGTTTATATAGAAAATGAAATGTTTCTTGAATTTCTCTTAACTTTTCTTTATTGTTTTGAGTTTTTAGAAAATTTTAAAGAAGTATATTTTAATATTTAAAAATATTAATCTTTTCCTAATTTGGAGCTTAATAAATTATTGTTTAACTTTTGTTAAAATTTCTAATGATCTTTTTAATAATTATAAAATTCAATAATAAAATTTAATTAATTAGAAGCATTTGCAATTTTCGATTTATCCTTTTTTGGTTTTTCACCTGATATCCGGTATCCACATTGAGGCCCCGATGTTGAGAAGTCCCACATTGGGGGACAAAGGCAAAGGGACTCCATACTCATGGATTTGAACCCGAAATCTCTGGTTAAGAACGAAAGAATAGTTATGTGGTTGATACTTTTAGTCTATATGTCATCATCTACAAGAAGAAGAAAAGAAAAAAATACAGACTTACAAATTGCAATTGAGGAGTGCTGCGATTTGGAGAATGCGGGTGGTAAAACTTTGGACTCAAATGCTACTCGGCGTACATATATTGGCATTTGTTAGATGCGACCTTATAAAGTAAAAATTGCACGGGGCGTTTTATTTGGTCGCTTCCATTTAACCTATACCCATTTCTTTTAAAAAATTTAACTTGTACTCATTTTTTAAATAACTTCAGCCCCCTTTCTCCTCATCCTCCCTCTTTCTCCTCCTCCTTCTAACTTTTACCTTTTATGTAGTACGTATTTATTTTTGGTGCTTAGCACATATTGAAACAATTTATGTTTGCTTTAAATGTACATCTGTATTCTGTAATATAATACCTTTGAAGTTTACATGATCCTTGATATACCATTTCGGGCAATATGAGTCATCTCCCACTTGCTTCCAAGACTTAATAACGATACCATATATTACTTGTGTGTAGATGAGTGAAATAAACAGTACTATTCCTACAAAGCAGTAAGAAGATCTAAAATATTTCGAACAATAATGCCAAATATGTTACTAACAGTCGTGGTTTTTCTGAAATAACTGGAGTTTAAAATAACAAAACGAAAGACAAAAAAGCAGAAGCTAAAGAAGAAAGAAAAGAACTGGAACACGCAAGCACTAAAAAGAAAAGAGAACTAAATAACTTCAGCTCTATAGCTGAAGTTTCCAGTTACAACACAAAAACTCCTAGTTACAACACACAAGTTTCAGTTACAACACAAAAACTTTAGCTCTAGAGCTGAAGTTTCCCAGTTACAACACAAAAACTTCAGCTCTAGAGCTGAAGTTTCCCAGTTACAACACACAAACTTCAGCTCTCCAGTTACAACATAAAAACTTAAGCTCTAGAGCTTAAGTTTCCCAGTTACAACACACAAACTTCAGCTCTAGAGCTGAAGTTTCCAGTTACAACACAAAACTTCAGCTCTAGAGCTGAAGTTTCCCAGTTACAACACAAAAACTTCAGCTCTAGAGCTGAACTTCAGGCCCGACTACTAGAATGCTGAAGTTTTGCGTGATTGCCTTTGCTACTTCAGCCCCGTATGCTGAAGTTATGCGAAAAAATGGGTACGTTTGCAATTTTTTTTGCAAAGCGGGCACAAGTTAAAATATGACACAAAAAGCGGGTATAGATGCAAATGTCCCCCTTATAAATCGCTCTCATACACAACTTATAAGCGTACTCAGTGAATGGCATGTGCATGTCACTTATAGCCCATTTGTTGGATTTGAGCGTTAAAATAGCACGGGCTAGTCAGTTTTCAGACTGGTCATTTAAAAATATCCAGCGTTAGTAAAATTATTGAAAAATAGTCACTATTTTGCTGCAACACGAAAAGTTCTAGCATAATATACTAGAGATCAGTGCATCTGTGCATGAATTTCCAATATATTATGTTGGAACTCCAACACGCAGAAAGTTCCAGCATAATATACTGAAGATTGAAGCACCTGTGTATGAACTTCTAGCATATTATGCTGGACCGGTATATTATACTGAAGTTCAAGTATACTTATGCTGGAACTCCAGTATAATATACTGGAGTTCTAGTATATTATACTGGAATTCCAGTATATTATGCTGGAGTATTTTCCGGATTTTGAACAGTATTTTTATTCCGATTTATCTTTACATGAAAAATGGCTAAATTTCGATTACTTTTGAAATTATGACTATTTTTGAATGACCCACTTGTAAATCTGGCTATTTTTGAATTTCTCCGGATTTGGCCCATCTCTAAATTAGCCCATTCCAAGTCCATCCGTGTCTAGCCCAACCTTACCTAGAGTACAAAAGTTTCTTACAATTTCCACCTCTCTCACTCTGTTGCACTTTAGGGTTTTGCCGCCGAGCATCTATCCTCGTCCAGTTCAGTTTGTAGTCCTCAATCATGGCGGAGCAGGTTTTCCTCTCTTCGCACTTACACATTCACATTATGATTTTCCAACTCATAAGAAAAAATCTAATGGATTTGTTTTCTGTTGCAGACGGAGAAGGCGTTTTTGAAGCAGCCAGGTGTTTTTCTAAGGTGAGTTTCATGATCAATTGCTATTTAGCTTTTTCTGTTCAAGTCCGTAAGTTCCACGAAAGAATTTAAGGCTAATGTTGTATTTGTATATGTAATTGAGCAGCTCGAAGAAGACAGGGAAAGGGAAAAGGCCTGGAAAGGGAGGCAATCGCTACTTTAAGAGTATCGGTCTAGGGTTCAAGACTCCTCGTGAGGCTGTTGAAGGTTCATATTCATTTTCCATCTACTTATTATATGAATAATCATGCTCAATTACTGTATTTCATTTGCTTGCTTGCTGTCTGGCTTCTGCATTTTTTAATTTATATTACATGTTAAGCTTTCCTAAATAGTATAGTGAGTGTAGTTTTGCTGTGTATGGTTTAAATGGAGCTGAACAGAAATTCTGTTAGACTAATTGTCAATTTCGATGCAAAGAAGGTTCTTTTCTTTATATTTCCTCTAGATGTAGAGGATTCATATAGAGAGTGCCCACTAGTTTGGATTAAGGAATGGTTGATTGGTTGATTGACTTAATTATTGCTCGAACCTAAAGCAAAGGGTGTGCGTGTTGAAAGGGCCAAATTGTTACCTGGATTGTGTTGATAACTTTAGGTTAAAGTTTTTGCAATGTAGTTGGTGTTTGGTCAATCTGTCTATTAAGAAGTTACTCCTTCTGTTCCCATTTAGTTGTCAGGATAAGCTTTTACAAATGTCCTTTAAGCTTATTTATTCCTTTTTTTTTTTTCCACTTTTTTTTTGTGTGTGTGTGTGTGTGGTAATTAAGTATATTTTATTACCAGGGAAAGATATGTACGAACAAAGCAAAAGAAACCATAAAGCTAAATAGACCTCAGCTTTAGTAACCAACAGCACAGGCGCACTAAGAACTACCCATAACCCCTAATTACATCATCCTCTATGGATATGAATTCAGCTTAGTCAACTGTCCAGCCAGCTTCTTGTACCAGTAGCCTCGACTATGAACCTCCTGTATGATCATCCTCGCCAGCACCTCAGGAGTACTCATTTAGCTTTGAAAAATTTTCTGATTCCACTCTTGCCAAATGTGGTAGATAGCTCCAGCCAACACCATACGGTATTTATCATCTCTACTAGATTTTCCATTTGCAAACTGTAAGGCCCATATCCGCTATGTTGGTGACCTTTATGTGGAAATGTTGCTTGTTAGCTGTAATGTTCTCTAGAGGATGCAAGTTAAGACTGACTTTAAAAAAAAAGAGTGCTGCAGATTTCAATTCATCTTTTGTATCTCTACACCAGTTTTCATTTGATGCTTTCATGGCTTTTCTGAAGTTATAATCTTTTGATTTTTTTAATTTCTTTTCATCCGTTGTGCTTTTCTCATTTTTCGAGATAGTAGATATTTCCAAAACAACTATGATTAATTTATGTACATGTAATTATCTACATATAACTGATTTCCTATTTGTGATTCTTTATGTGGCTGGTTTGTTGATGCTTTATAGTCATCCATTGTGATATTGTTTGGCTGAAATGGTAGAAATTTCCAGTACAACAATTATTAGTTTTATGTGCTTTCTTAAACCGCTGTTAACAATAAGTTGAATAAAAATTACTGTAGTAGTTTAGGCTTCACTTATACAAAATGATATTGCAAGCAAGTTTTTATTCATTTTCTTCCATGCTTAGCAAAAATGGCTATGATTGCTTAATTTCACCTTGTTCTGTGGTCGTCTACCCCAATTGTTTGGTCTGTTTAAATTTAGGTACATATATTGACAAGAAATGCCCATTCACTGGTAATGTTTCTATCCGAGGTCGTATCCTTGCTGGTACATGCCACAGTGCTAAGATGAACAGAACCATCATTGTTCGACGCAACTACTTGCATTATGTCAAGAAGTACCAGAGGCAAGAGCTGGTCCCTTTTAGTTCGCTGGCTGCTATACTTATTTTTGTTTGTATGTTTTAACACGTATGTTATTTCAGATATGAGAAGAGGCACTCAAACATTCCAGCGCACATCTCACCATGTTTCCGTGTGAAAGAGGGAGATCATGTTATCATTGGACAGTGCAGGTTTGGACCATTATATTTTGATTTTGCTATAACTTTTATGTCTGTTATAGCATGCATGCGATAACATTTTCTGGTTCACAGGCCTTTGTCCAAAACCGTGAGGTTCAATGTGTTAAAGGTGATTCCAGCTGGTTCTGCTGGTGGAGGAAAAAAGGCTTTTACCGGGATGTGAGCTTTGTGCATCCATTTTAACTGTTACTTCTAGGAATGATGTCAAGACTTTTCTGCTTTTACTGAATGGTTGTCTTCTTTGATTTTCCTTTGAACTTCAAATTTTGAAACTTAATGCTAGCAATTTTTTTAAGCCTATGTACTACACTTATCAGAGGTTTGGTGATTGAACCTTATATTTAAAAAAAGGATATTTGGTTATTGAATTAGCAGTGTTTTTCTAGTTCTTTTGTCAGTTAGGTTACTAATTTCTGGGACGCTTTATATTTTTGTTTTGAGCCTAGTCTGCTAATAATAGAGATTTATAGCCTGTTTGGCCAAGCTTCTCCAAAGCCAAAAGCATTTTTTTTCAAAGTTGAAGTGTTTGGCCAATCTTTTAAAAGAAAAAAAAGTGTTTTTGAGTAGAAATAGAAGCAGTTTTGGAGAAGCAGAAATAGTAGCAGTTTTGAAATTACTTTTGAGAAAATACATTTAGAAGCATTTTTTTACTCCTTGGCCAAACAGTAATTGTTGTTCACAAGTGCTTTTCAAATTAATTAGTCAAACACGAACTGCTTCTCATCGAAAATACTTTTGAAAAAAAGTACTAAAAATAAGTTAATTTTAGAAGCTTGACCAAATACGTTTAGTCTATTGACTCGTTGCCGCTTTATTATCATCATATTTTCAATGCTATAAAAATGAGAACATAAGCTGCAACATATATGGTAATCATTAGAATCTTGTAGATTTAGCAAGGCGTATTCTTGTTAAAATTTTAAGTTAATTCACCCTTCGTGTCTTGGAACAGCGAGGGTTCTTTTAAAGTTGCAAATTTGTAAAAATAAAAAACTAGCAGTACAAAATTTCATATAATCGCTATATTTCGACATCCTGACTTGACATTGAAATCATAAACTGACTAAACTTCTAATGTTTTCGACTAACGGAGATTGATGTTTGCTAGAGGTTTTTATTTCCTTCTGTCAGACTAGAACGCACGTGTGTAAGATCTGATATGATTTAGTTTTATAAAATCTTTATTTTTTTTACAACAATAACAACATCTCAGACTCAAACAAATTAGGGTTGTTATCTGATCTTATAACCTTTACTTTGGTGTGAAACTGTCTTTTAGTCATGACTAAGAACTATTTGAGCATTGTGAAAGCATTAGAATTGGTTTTAAGAAGAAATGTCCATGTCCCTCTACTATAGTCATTCACTATAGTAAGAAAGTATTTGTAGCCATCATAAGTGGTTGCTTTGTAAGGTCCCCAAGTGTCGAGATGAATAAGATCAAAAATGTGTTTAGTTGTTATAGAACTAGAAAGGAAAGGTATTTGACTTGCCTAGCTTTAACACAAATATCACAAGGGTGAAAATTAGAAGGAGAAGAAGAATAAGAAATAGAAGAGATGCATTTCATATTAGAAAAAGGCATATGTCCAAGTCTATTACGCCATAAACTTACATCTTTAGAAATAGAAGCTAAACATATGCTAGAATTGGAAATTGTTCTACTAGACTTTTGACCATAAACAGAATGGCTAAAAGCGACATAACTACTCGAAGTTTGAGAAACTTGGCTTGACCAACTTGGCTTGAATGGATTGAATTGAAGACATAGATCCCTCTAGTGACTTTACCAAGCACCACTGACCTCTTCAGTGAAGGGGCCTGCAATGTTGCACCCAAAGAGGTGAAAATGAGAAGTGAATGAAACTGCAAACACAACTTGTGTACTGACAATAAGTTGTAATTAAAAGACAACACAAACAAAACATGATGAATGGTAAAACCAGGCAGAATGATAGCTGATCCTGCCTGATAAACTAACACCTTAGCAGAATTATGCAGCTTTACATAGATTGGCTTAGGAAGGACTTTGACATTAAATAGAAGCTGCAAATCAAAAGTCATGTGCTCAGAAGCACCTGAGTCTAAAATCCAAGAAATAGATTGAAAAGAAACAGTGATATATGTTTTGGTAGAAGAAGAAGAATGAGGTATACCGACATAATTAGCAGACACTGTCTCCTCATTTGTCTACTCAATTTGAGAACCAACTTTCACCTATTGAAGTAACTGATAGAGGCTGTGAAACTGATCTTGTGTCATTGGTTGATCTCCTGCACTGTTAGCCTGAATATCTGATGTTTCCATGAAAACTGCTGCATTACTCTTTGCTCCATTGAATCTTTTGAATTTGGTAAACTTAAAATCTGAGGGAAAACCAATCAATTTATAACAGTTTTCGATAGCATGATTTTGCTTCTTGCAATAGTTGCAAAACTGAATTCCATTCTTTGTTTCCATGTTGTATTTCTTAGCAGATGCCACCTTCTGTTGTCCTCCATAGGACTGTTGAGCAACAACAAAGGCACTTTCAGCTGTATGACGAGAGACATGTACTTCTCTTTACTTCTCATCTCTGATAAGTAAGGAGTAGGCATGATTCAGTGAAGGCAAAGGTGATAGCATAAGTAGATTACTCCTGACTGCTGCATAAGTGTCATTCAGTCCCATAAGAAACTGAATGAGCCTACTATCCTGTTGAGATTTGAAGTTTTTGATTTTGCCACCACAACTGCAGTCATAGGTACAGTGTTGACACATATCCAAGCTGTCCAATTCATCCCACATCCTTTTCAAATTAGTCCAAATTTCCTTGTGTTGACTCACTGATCTCCTTTTGTAGGTGATAGAGTTGTGGTCCATTACTCTGACCAAACCTTTCTTTAAGCTCATCCTAGATTTCCTTGGCCGTCTTAGTGTACAAAACACTCTCTGCAATTGCTTTTGAAAGGGAGTTTAATAGCCAAGAAATGACCATGTCATTACAACGAGTCCAAGACTTGAAGTCATCAAAAGAGATTTTGGGCTATAGAAAGGTTTCATCAATGAGTCTTACCTTGTTCTTAGCAGATAGAGCTATGAGCATGCCCCTTCTCCAACCCCCATATCCTTTTCCATCAAAAGGAGAGTTAACAAGGAGCATGACAGGTGAATCAGAGGGTGGAGGTAAAAGGGGTGTGAGGAGTCGAGTAGTGCAGAAACAGCTGGTGCAACACCAGTTTTTGCCGTCTGAGGAGAACTGGTTTCTGTGACAGAAGCTGAAGTGAGCTCGATTTGGTCTCCCATGGTAAATTAGGAGATAACAAAAAAAAAATAGATTGAAGAAGGATCGAGCACTAAATCTTTGATACCATGTTAGAATAAGAGAATGAAGATGTATTTGAGAGAATTTTCTGTGTATTTGATCATGAAACTGTACAGAACTTGTCCTATATATACAAAATAAAAAGAACATTTCAATAACTAACTATGCCACTTGACCTATGACTATTAGCTATTCTATAACAAATTTATTGGATAGGAACAGAAAGAATAATCTATCTACAAGAAATAAAAATCTGCACATATAGTCTTGTCTTCTTCTATAACATGCCCAAGAGGCTTCAAACGAATTTGGGTCCAATGAAGGATGGATAAAAAAAATAGCAGCACAAGCATCTTGAGCCCAAAACACCTTTAGCCCAAATGTGAAGAGAGACCAAATCCAAATATCTTATAAATGTGTTCTATTTGGACAGAACACATTCATCTTGTTTGTGTCGGTCCTCTTCTTCATAATTACAACTTTCTCTTCTTTTCAATTCTTCATGGAATTACCATTAAGTTCTGAAATTTGTGAAGCTGTGATTCCAACAAAATTCACACTTATCATTTCTCTCCATTTAATTCATCTAATGCCTTGGTTACACCAAATAAAAATAAAAGTACACATATATTTAAGTAGATATTTTTATCTATACATTATAGTAAAATAAATATATTAATTCTCTGTATTTTATTGGCGTATAGATTATGATAATGTTTAAAGGCTGACAACTAGCGTAAAGTTAGTCAAGTCACGATAAATCTTTAATTAACCTTATTCTTTGATATTATATCTGTTTTAATAGATCACATCTATAGGCTATCCTTCTAGCAATNTTTTTTTTTTTCGGTACACCTTTTACTTTTTTCCTATTAAGGTAAGATAACACAGACTACTAAATAACTACGAGTAATAATACAATTCTGGAGAGTAGAACACAAAGCCTTCTTAGCTCAGTGGTAGAGCGCGTGGCTTTTAACCACGTGGTCGTGGGTTCGATCCCCACAGACGGCGATCTCTTTTTCCTCCGCACGAGGTCAATGAAAAATCTATTTTGCCAAGATGCTCACTGACTTTACAATTTCACATTGTATTGTTCCTCTTTATAGTCAGAAAGTTTTACTTAAAAATAATAAGAAAAGAAATACTCAATTGGCACCTTATGTTTTGCAATTCTTATACCCTTTCTGATCCTATAAAATGTAATCCATCTTAGGAATGAAATTTTCTTTCTATAGGTTAATGACTTCAAAATTTTATTTTGTTTGACTATCATAACTGATCCTATTGACTTAGATATAGGAATTAAACCAAGATTGGGAATCCTAAATTGTTTAGGAAATGATTTAGGATTTATCAGTAATAAAAATCATAAACGGTTTGACATGATCGACCATGGCATAACAGTGTTGGGAGAAATGCTTTGTATAACTTGTGTTTGTTGCAACGAAATTGTTTACCCCAAAATCTGAGTAACAATTAAACTTATAATGAGGTCTTAGAAATATCTGATCTAATTCAATATTGATTGAAGAACAATAAGAAAAGTATATGAGTTAAGTAAGCAAGATTAATCAAACCAACGAATCAGCAGGCCTCGACCCAGGATAACCTCGAGATGGACACAGATGAACAGTAAAATAAAGCAAAGGGAATATTATAAAGCTAAAGAACAATTCTGATGAGCACAAAAATAAGAATGTGGATTCTTTTGCCAATGATTGATGATCCTTACAAATGAATGGGCTCCCTTTTATATAATAGGGGAGTCCTAAATAATTTACATTCCTATTTCTGGCAAGGAATCTAATTTGTACACCTGTCTAACCGCCTTGTACGAATTCGTACAATCCTGTTCCGGGATTTATGTCTTGGACTTTGTGCCATTGAGGGAATCTTGCCCATTCTGTCATAAATCTATAACGACGTTATCCCGAGGTAGGTTTTACTCGGCCTCCAGTATTAAGTGTTTTGATCCTCGAACCTTGCATTCCGTTACTGGTCAAGAGCACTCAATCCTGCAGCCAGCTATATTACTGGACAGGTATTGCCGTGTATTGTGTTTTCATCTATCCTTAATCTGAAGCTTCTCTCTTGCTACCTCATGTTCAAACAGCTGCTTATTTAGAGTATTTATCTTCTTTTACAGGTTTTGAACATCGAGGGGGGGATGGTTATGTAACAAAATTCCATATGTGTTTGCTCATAGAGAAGGATTAAAAGGGTGATCATCTATGGTATACCCTGGCTGTAGCCTCAAGGCTGTGAATTTTGTTATTGCTTGCATGTAGATGCCATGCTTCGGCTATACTTCCTTTTGGTCGAAGCATTCATGTGCTTTCAAGACAAGAAGACTATACTAAGTGTTCCTTGTTCTTTTATATTCAAATATTTCAATCACTTCCTCTAGGATGCATGTATACTTTAACCTAAATGGTTAGAGAAATCTCTACTTTCACTTCTACACTAGTTGCGACATTTTCACAGATAAGGCTTAGATAAGAGATCCTAGAAATATATTCTGAGGAAAGAGCTTCTTTTTTAGATGAGATTGTCGAAATCTATTTGCTAACCTGTCTAACCAAGCGACTCAGAATTCTTTGCCAACATCATTCGTGGCTTTTAACAGAAAATATTTATATGGAATATGATAGTGGGTGAAAATGTGTGCGCCACTTATCTAGGGATGTCAATGGGGCAGGGCGGTGCGGGTTTAAACATATGTAGGTGCGGGGCCGGTCAAAATAAAAATAATTTAAATCTAGGGAAAAGGGCCAAATATACTCCTCTACTTTCATATATTGTCTATATTTAACTTCATTATACTATCGGGCCAAATTTATCCTTACAATTATATTATCGGGCCAGATATACCCCTACAATCAGCAAACTGTAAAGAATACCACTTGATCTGTTAAGTAATCCAAAATCTCCCAAATTCCTTTTATTTAAGTCACTTGTTGTTCTTATTGGTCCACTATTTTTGAAATAATTGGCATTCCTGCTTTCTGAATTAGAGAAAAAAGTAAGAGAAACAAATATTAAATAATACAACTGAATAAACAAAATATGTAAATTGAAAAAACTAAATTAGGTAGCTTTTCTAAATTCTAAAAGTATTTACAACATCCTAATTTTAATGAATTCATTGCACCAATATATATGGAGACTTTGCAAGTATTAGTGATTGAAGTTGAAGTTCCTCGAAGACTTTACATTGTCTAATTCAACTTTGCTTTAATTAAATACCTACACATTGTGCACTCTTAAGTTAGTCGATCGAACTCTATACGAACCAGGCAATGACAAAATATATTTGAATATACAAGTACATACATGATGATCAACTGCATATAATACACAATAAATAGACCCACTGTATTCTACGGTGTGTATATGATTGAAAAATAAATAAAATTCTAAACCAATTTTATTTATTATAAAATGACAAATAGGTGACTTAGGCTTGGGCGTTTCCGGGGAAGCAAACATACGTTTTTATGTCACGACCCGTAATTTCTACCTTCGGGGCCATGATTACGCCTAACATTTCACTTGCTAGGCAAGCCAACGTTAGAGAATGATTAAGCCAATTATTATTCAATTTCAATAAATAAACTCAATTAAGCCAAAAATAAAATAAAATCGAGTGCGGAATAATATAAATGCCCATAATATTTACTACAATATGGATCTGGAGTCACAACTCACGAGCTTCTAGGATTTTCTACAAACAGAGTCTGAAGGAAATACAATTGTTTTGAACGAAAAGAAACAGTAAAAATAGAGGAAAATAGAAGGGGACTTCAAGGTCTCCGGACTCCAGCAAATCTACCTTGAGTCTCTTATGAGCAAATCCAAGTTCCTATGTCTCACGATCAGCTGGGACCAATGCCAAAATCTGCACAAGAAGTGCAGAGTGTAGTATGAGTACAACCGACCCCATGTACTCTGTAAGTGTCGAACCTAACCTCGATGAAGTAGTGACGAGGCTAAGGCGGGTCACTCACACCACAACATGTATGCAGTATATAATAAAGACAAAAGAAAATACAAAACAAAATAGAAACACATAGGTTATTGCGGCGCGCACCCGATCCTACCGTACATCACATAATCCTCCCTTATTTCACCGTAACAACGTTAACAACAATAAAATATATCACCATATCAATCCACCATTATTTTACCTGTTTCAGCGTGCAATACGATCCCACCATATTAGTACCAAAATACTCAAAGTGCACAGTCAAATTAACCATTCAAACTACGAAAACCTTTACAATCAATAAATACCAAACTGAAGCAAAAAGGAAACCTTGTACAACATATGAATCTACATAAGTAATACTACACAGCGAGACCAATCCAGTAATTGACAATTAGAAGGTGCAAGTAAGTCCTAAGAAAATAGTAGGGAATCATGAAATTATGAAAAAATCTAACATCATTAACATGAGAAGATATCGGTTAACAGGTAGCAAGTAAGCACAGAAAGCATGTAGGACAATAACATTAAAGGCAGGGAGAGATAATTAAAGAACAACGGGAAATCAGGGAAAACCAAGAAATTTGGCGGTGTATAAGCACTCGTCACCTCGCATATACGCCGCTCACATGAAATTCATATAGCACATAGTCCGAGGTTTCCTAATTCACTCAAGTCAAGGTTAGACTCAACACTTAACTTGCTCCAAAGTTCACTCAATGCTCAACCACAACTTTGCCTTTCGAACAATCCTCAAAACCAATAATATCTAGCAAATTACCAACCAAACGATTCAAATTAAGCTTTAGGAACTACCCACGATTGCAAAGAATTTTATTTAGGTCATTATTGAAAAAGTCAACAAAAGTCAACTCTCGGGCCCGCTTGGTCCAAACCCAAAATTCGGACCATAACCCGATTACCATTCACCCCCGAGCACAATTATGTAATTTGTTTTGGAATCCGACCGCAATTTGAGGTATAAATTCCAATTTTATAAAAATCTGTAATTCCACTCAAACCCCAGATTTCCACATGGAAACACTAGATTTTAGGTTGAAATCTTAGGAATGTAGTGAAAGATTGAAAGAAAATGGATCAGAATCACTTACCAATTATTTAGGGAAGAAGGGTGCTTGGAAAAATCGCCTCTATGATTTTCTTGTTTTGAAAATTTGAAGAATGAATAAAAATCTCGTCTAACTCATATATGTTCAGTTGCAGATGTCGCAATTGCGATGTCATGTTCGCAATTGTGAACATCGCAATTGCGAGAAAGAGGTCGCAACCGCGAACTCTTCTCAAATCCCACTGATCGCAAATACGATAAAATGGCCGCAAATGCGAGCCATGTTGCCCTCGCAAATGCTGACCTTTCTTTCCAAATGCGAAAATCCTCAAAACAGTGCTGAGTCGCAAATGCGACTCTGCCTTCGCAAAATCAGAACATGCAAGTTCGCAAATGCAAACTTTTTCCTCGCAAATGTGAATACCCCCTGCCATGCCCAAGCTCACAAATGTGATGGTTTCATCGCAAATGCGGGGCTCACAAATCTGCAGCAGACACTAGAAACTAAAATGCATCAACTATTTTTCTAAGTCCAAATTTCACTCTGTAGCCTATCTGAAACTCACCCGAGCCGTCGGGACTCCAAACCTAACATACACACAAGTCCAAAATATCATACGAACTTGCTCGCGCAATCAAATCGTCAAAATAACACCTAGAACTACGAGTTGAACATCAAATCAAATGAAATTTTCAAGAAAACTTTAAAACTTCTATTTTCACAATCGGCCGTCCGAATCATGTCAAACCAACTCTGTTTCTCACTAAACCGGGTTCCGAAACAAAAATACGGACCTGATATCAATAAAGTCAAATATTGGTCAAACTTTCAAAGTCATTAAGCTTTTAAATTTTCAAATTTCAACAAAGTATGATAACTCGGGCTATGGACTTACGAATTTGATTCCCGGCATACGTCCTAGTCCCAAATCATGATACTGACCCACCGGGATCGTCAAAATACGAATATGAATCTGTTTACCCAAAATGCTGATCAAAGTCAACTCAAATGAATTTTAAGGCAAAAATTTCATTATTTCTCAGTTTTTAACATAAAAGCTTCCTAAAAAAGTACCTAGACTACGCACATAAATCGAGGAGGACTATTATGAGGTATTATGGCTTCAAAGCGCATAATTAGGTTCTAAAACATAATGTGACCTATTAGGTTATCACATTTTATCGCCTCAACAATAGTAGGCTTTGAGTGCTCGTTAATAGACCCACTTCATAGTTCAGCTTCGCCTACTATCAACAATAGTAAGCTTTTCTATTTGGTCTTTAAAATCCATTCTTTGTTTTGGATTTCTGAAATAAAATAAATAGGAAATAGCTGATTAAACAAGAACTTTTTGAACTCTATTCCTTAATTGAGTATAAAACTGACTTTTTCAACCAACTCGACTTTACTTAAAATTGAGAAGACTTCTGAAAATATCAGGAATATTAATCAATCAATTATACCTCATTTCTGAATTAATATTAACTTCATAAAGAATACACATTCATAAACATAAAAGGGAAAATGCATAAGTACACCATGAACTGAAGTCATATGTCCAGTTACACATTTTACTTTTTCATAGTTTCTGTTACCCCCTTAAAACTCTAACTAATATGTATAAATTTCAATTTTTAATTGGTCATTATACAATTAATTACATTTAAATTAAGTGTTATAACCATTCCTCTAACCCCTTCTCTTTTTCATCTTGGTTGTCCGGAATAAAAATTACCAACATTGAATGTATTTTATGAACAAACAATCATCCACTAAACTTCTTTTGAAAACTTCATCTTGCACATCAAACTCTTTTCTTTAAGCATACTCATTAACTGATTTCCCTTTTTCTACTGATCTGAAAGCAATTGGCTCAAATGGTGATGTATAGGTGTCACAGCCCAAAATCTATTAAGGTCGTGATGGCACCGGACACCATCGTTAGGTAAGCCAATCATTAATTAGTTGAAATAAATTCCTGTTTTAAATTTTTTGAAATCATTACCTTTAACTTATTACGTAATAACCAAACAAAAATCCGTTAGGTAAATACGACAGTTTAATATTTTTTTTTATAAAATACATCCCATAAACATATCCCAGAACCCGGTGTCATAAGTGCATGAACAATTTCTAAGAATTTATACAATCATTACAAAGCTTGTCCGAGGTACAAATTGGACAAGGGAATTTAAAACAAAATGAATACAATACGAGGGAGACTCTGTCAGTTGCGGATCGCCTCCGGATGATACAACTCGCCTAAGTCTCCAAACCAACCACATCGCTGTGAAAGTACATGTGCAATAAAAATGCACAGCAAGTGTAGCATAAGTATGAAAACAACGCGTACTCAGTAAGTTGGCCGCCTAACCTCAGAGAGGTAGTGACGAGAGGTCGAATTAGACACTTGCTAGAGGTCAATTTAGTATATTCAAGTGAGACACTAAGCATGAATGTCATAGACAAGTTATTAAGATCATGAATAATTAATGTCAACCCTTCCACATTTAACACTTTAAGTCTTCGTCATTTTATTAACAAATAATCAAACATGGATGATTTAATCATTTAACAAATAATCAACGGGAAATAACAACTTCTTCCAAAAGTTTAATAACTTTAAATCTCTGTCATTTCAGTCGACAACTTAAGATTTTCAGGCCAGTAATCAGGTAAAAATCACAGCAAATATGCAGTAAATATCATGCGCAAGAAATGCCGAGGGTCGAACGGCGTGGACCAACAATAGTAAATTGTGCACTGCCGAAGGGTCGAATGGCTCAAACCATAGATGCATCTATTTTTCCTGCTCGCGAATCAATCATGCGACGCGGTCAACATAATAACAATAAGGCTAGCCTGCTCGCGAATCATACCTGCGACTCAGGTGCTCATATATACACTTATTCATATAATAAATCCACATTTTTATCAAGAAAACAACTTCTCAAGAGAATAATAAAATTCTTCTTAAAGGAACACGAAAAATAGCATTTAAATCTTTGTTTTGAAACTCATTTTCCAAATTTAATAATATTCAATAATATAACTTTATCAGGTATACAATTATCCACGGAGGAAATCAATTATCTTTCTAGATGATTAAGAAAATGAACTCTAGTTTTCTTAGATATTCAATTACTATTTCGATTTTATAGCGGTCTAATATTACGGGCAAGACCACATGTACAACAGGTAAGGCATGCTAGTGGGTCCTAGACTACCCGGACATGGCATAATAGTAGCTACGCACGGACTCCCGTCACCTCGTGCGTACGTAGCCCCCGCAGATAGTAGCACATACTTAATTAGTTCACCTAGGGGGAAAATTCTCTCTCACAAAGTTAGAAAGGAGACTTACCTCGCACTGAAATTCTATAACCGGCTTCCAAGCCCTTCCGACGACTCCAACGGATGCACAACGCCCCAAAACTACCAATTAATGGTCAAAGCAATGAAAATATACTCTAATATTTGCAACAATTCAAATTATAAAATTTTCCAACTTCGCTAAGTGAATTGACCAAAATGCCCTCGGGCCCACGTGCCCGAAATACGAAATTTCTCGAAGATATATTCTACCCATAGCTTTACTAGTTCAAATATACAATTTACTCTAAATTCCTTGCTCAAATTCGTGGCTAATAATCCAAATACAAATTTCTAGGTTTTCTTCAAGATTTCCCAATTTCCTACTAATTTCTATGTCTAATTCCATGCATAAACCTTGTATTTAACTTAAAAGCATGAAAAATTACTTACCTAGTAATGCATGATGAAAATACCTCTTGAATCCCTCCTAAAATCGCCCCATCCATGAGAAATATGAGAGAAATGGCCAACAAATCTCGGTTTTAAAACATTCTGCCCAAGCCATTTTTCGCACCTGCGCATGGGTGGTGGGCAGAGAAAAAAGCCATTCATTTAACGAGGCTTAGCGAGCTTTATAAGGCCGACCACTACTTCCTTAGGTGCGCCCAAGAGCCCGCACCTGCGGCTTCCTTCTCCTCCAGCCGGATCCGCACCTGCAGCCCATTTCCCGCATCTGCGCCTTTGCAGGTGTAGAAATTCCATCGCACCTGCCACGCCAAAGCCGCACCTGCGGCCAAATCCTCGCAGGTGCGATCACACCAGACACCAGCAGCTCCAGCTCCTCTTCCAACTTCAAATTTGATATGTTAACCACCCGGAATCCACCTGAGGCTCCCGGGACCCCGTCCAATCACACGACTCAGTCCCATAACATCCCACGGACTTGCTCAAGGACTCAAATCACATCAAACAACGCCGAAATCATGAATCGCACTCAAACTCAATCTTTATGAACTTTGAAATTTCTAACTTCTACATTTGATGTCGAAACCTATCAAATCACGTCCGATTGACCCCAAATTTTGCACACAAGTCATATTTGACATTACAGACCTGATCCAACTTCCGGAATCGCATTCCGACACTGATATCAAATTTCCATTTCCGGTCGGATTTCTAAAAAAGCCTTTAAATTTCTATCTTTAGCTAAATGACTTCAAAATAACCTACGGACATCCGAATTCACTTCCGATCGCGCTCCCGACTCCAGAATCACCATACGGAGCTATTTCCAGGCTCGGAATCCCAAACGGACATCAATATCACTGAAATGCGCTTCAAGCCAAACTTTCTTCAAAATGCTGACTTCCACAATATACGCCGAAACGCTCCCGGATTATCCAAAACCCGATCCGGACATACGACCAAGTCCGAAATCATCATACGAACCTGCAGGAACCTTTAAATCCTGATTCTGAGGTCGTTTAATCAAAATTCCAATCTTGGTCACTTTCTCCAACTTAAGGCTTCTGAAATGAGGATTTTCTTTCCAATTTGACTCTAAAATTTCCGAAACTTGATGATTCTGACCACGCCGACAACTCATAATACCTGAAACGGAGCTGCTCATGACCTCAAACTGATGAACGACGCGCTAGAGCTCAAAATGACCGGTCGGGTCGTTACATTCTCCCCCACTTAAACAGACGTTCGTCCTCGAACATGCCAAGAACTGCTCTGGAGTTGTCTGAAATCACTATATAACACCTCGCGCACCTGCCCGTGCTACCACAAGTCATTTGAGTACATTAACTTGATCAAATCTGAAGATTTCTTCTTTTATCCATATAATAAGCTCAGAATCCAGTTCCAACACTTGAAATTCTCTGCCATGCCTGCTTCCAATATATAATCACCGTATCAACTACCACATGATATACCAGAACACGACAACATACCTTTGCTGAATTAGCACCATGCACCGCATAATTCATCATCTGACCACAATGACACTCCCTGCACCTTAATAGCCAAGATTTCAAGAATCTGATGCTCCCAAAGCACCTTACAATATAGACATACATCTTGCTATAATGCTGACGATACCATCAGAACAGAGGAAGTGTGTAGAAATTCATAATCAACTGCCGAGTTAATAAATCATTGAATATCTCCTCTTGACTAGAACCATCACCTCATTACAAACCAATAAGGGTAACTGTCCTTTAATGTATTTCACATAATCTTATCGCAGTGTTCCCTGATCCGATAATCTCGTCTCACCCAGTATGAACTGTTCAGACAACAATTCACCCCAAACATGACCAACAGTCTCACACGATGCCACTACGCGCCAATATGCCATAACTCGAACATGATACATAAAGGAAATGACTCAGGAAGGGACTACTCGACTCACACAACTAATATGAACTTTCTCAGAAAATAGGAAGTAAAACACAAGAAAATAAATATGGGAACCTGACTCATCATCACACTGTTGCGGCGTGCAACCCGATCCAAATAACATACCCGTGGCGACGTGCCACCCGATCCACACCTAAAATCTACATAAGAAGATACACAGAGCTGAATCACTCACTATTACAAATTACCGAATATCGGTCACAAGCATGCTAAGTCCATAATACCATCATGGGGAGACTGATAAAGCCATATGCTACAAAACTTAAGCACAACTTAGGTGTGAGATATATATATATATATATATATATATATATATATATATATACACACACACACACACACACTCTGAAATCTCAAGAGCACTCCTGCTCACATAACACCATCACTATGCTGAATCTTAACACATAGGAATTATCAAGTCGTTTCACAATTCACACGGCACAATCATAATATCACATGAATTTGACGAAGACGGAACAACGCCTGATATTCAACACCCCTCCTTGAGGACCGCTATACTGAAATGAACACATCTGCCTCACATGAAGCCCATAATCCTATTTAAATCCATTCATACACTTCAGGTCGATTCTGTTCGCAATGAACTAGGCTGATAGCCTTACCCGGGTCCATAATAACCCACTTCCTTTCATATTACGCAAGACCATAGCCGGGACAAACACCCCACAATCCACAATCGAATGAACCAAACGCCTTCCAGGCATAAATTCTCAAATAAGCAATATTACACTTCTTTATACTCAGTCCAAATCTTCAACCCATTAAGTGACTACATGTCATACTCATACAATATTCTCTTGGTCACGCTCCCATGACCTTTCACACAAGGTAGCAATCTGCACATCCACCACTGGCCACACTAATGGTGTAAAACAAATCAAGAACCCATAACCAGGGTACAAAGCCTCTTTCACTGAATATCGATCTCAGGTGACACTGAAGATAACACCAGCTTACTCTGAACTTTCAAATCACTTTTTATTTCTCATCCGAGCTCATGACATACTTGTTAACACTGAACCGCAATCTCGATTCTTACTCCCAATTACATACTGCTTACCGCACCTAACATGCCAATATGAGATAGCGCAAGAATTCCATCATAACTTCTGAACCACTAATAGGGTGAACACTTCATCATATAGAAACCTTTTACTTACCTCAATTAAAGAGAACAATAACAATACTCGAGTTAATTCTCACAATCATCCAACATGCAAATCCTTAGGTAGTGATCTGAACCACCATAAACCTTTCGGGACCCGCCTACACCTGACAGGCCATAGTACTCGAATGCTCCCACATGAAATCTATTATGACGGCCGACAAGCCTCACACACATCTGCACAAACCATACACATAACTCAATCACAACGAAGGAACTGATCATTGCTGTAAGTGCGCCATTTCAACCATGGCTAACCACTCTATCTTCTTTTGATCATCTTCAATTGCCTCAGGAATAATAGTAACTTCCTTCAACTCATAGCAAACTCAATCCTCACTCATTCTGAGTGATCTTGATTCACGAGACCATGCTACCTAAATCCCGCAACCCGTCTCACACCCTCCTGATAATCTTTCAACAACCCGAATTTTATTTCTCCCACTCCTCCAATACTAACCTGCACGCTGAAAATAACATGGAGCACTCCAACCATTTTCCCTTTCTCAGGAATTATACTGCAAAAGCTAGACTCTTAATCATACTGCTGCCTGAAACCCTTAAATACCACATTCTTAACATTTGAATTCACTAGGACCGCTATTGAAAGTCACCCACTCTGACTGGTCCTGAATACAAGCAACTCCAAGGCTCTTCTAGCACATGAACACCTTTTTCAATGAAACACGTGACTGAGTCACTACCCTTACAACTCGCCTATGACTTAAGCATAAATTCTGAATCTTTCAAAGCCTAACCCTGGCCCAATAGGGCCAACTTTTGCACACATTCCTCAAATCCCACGTGCAATCACCATTTTACTCTTTTCCCTTAGCTGAAATAACTTACCAACATGCTGACAATCCGCAACCCCATGAGAACACTATCCTTCAACCCAACTGCAGGTGGTGGGACTCCCCCACTTAGCCTGGAGCTACTCCTTGCACCACTCTAGACCCTGCTGAGATCCTTTCTCCTTTGTTAATATGATTTTTCTTAACCAGTCCGTCCAATTCTTCCGAATTCCCCTATCAGTTCCCTCGCAGAAACTTGCCAACCATGCAACCGCTAACCTATTCACATGAGATAACCCACATGTGGAAATCACCAACTTTACCAGTCCGTCCGCTCCTCAAGGACATCTACTAAATGCGCTACAACATCTTCAAATTCACCGCCACATTGTGTCCTTCTTCATTCCTAACAACTCCTTCCTGTTGTATCCAACCTTCCGCCGAAATAACCCATATTTCAACTTAAGTTCGTGGACCCAATCACCATCCACTAAAACTCTCCAACTTTTCCTCAAGATAGGCAGCTGTCTTACCACTGAACTCCTGTGCTACGCTTCCACTCTTCCACTTGTTAAACTCATTCCTTTAAACAACCACCTGACTTCTGTTCCTTACACCTGGCCTTTTAGAAAGAGGACCACCGCCTAGAACTTTTCACATATCTTCCTTCATCGTATGATGCCCAATTGCTGCCTCAATTCAATATCATTCTCTGTAGTACTTAATCTAGCAGTTCACCACGACTTCAAACTGTCCGAAGATCATCTATCTCAAGCTGCCTTCATTATCAATGTTTATCCAGTACTGAACCACCACGCCTCACCGTCCCTGACAACCGCTTCTTCAATACTACTTCACAACACTCTGACCCAATGCAACCGAAGATACCAGAGCACCGCCAGACTTAACACATTCCATTCGATAAAGGACGACGATAACACATCACATGCGAATACTCCACCTTACTTGAAAACACCAAGTCTTACTACTTTATCAACCCCAACCGGACCATTCATAATCCAATTGCCTTTCCTCTGCCGGAACTAAAATGCTGAAATCTCGAAATCACGCCCTGAGAAGACCTCTCTTCAAGCCATTCGCCACCCTCAACATATGGGCAAGCATTCTATCATCACATCGACATCGCGCGATAACCAAATCGTAAACATCATCACAACCTGAGCATAACCTCAAGGCTCTCAGAAACACAACTACTGAGCTGAAATAACATATTATCCTTCTGTAGGGCCATAACAACAGCCCCAACCAATTACACATGGAAAACATCTCGCATAATATCCGTAGCACCATTTCAATTCCTCAAATTCCTGATTCATAGCAAGCGCTTCGCGACGCGTAATATTGAGTAGGAAGAAACGTAGGCATAAGCCACAGAGGAATCAAATCGCACGATGAAGAATCAAGAAGGGAAGTACACCTAACAGCCCTTTAGCCTCTCGAACATAAGTACAGACGTCTCCATACCGATCCGCAAAACTCACTAGACTTGCTCATGACTCGTGAGACCTAAGGGAACCTAGTGCTCTGATACCATATTGTCACGAACCAGAATCTGTTAAGGTCATGATGGCGCCGGACACCATCGTCAGGATGGCCAATCATTATTAGTTGAAATAAATTCCTGTTTTAATATTTTTGAAATCGTTACCTTTAAATTATTACATAATAACCAAGTAAAAATCCGTTAGGTAAATACGACAGCTTAATATTTCATTTTTTCTTATAAAATACATCCCATACACATATCCCAAAACCCGGTGTCACAAGTGCATGAGCAATTTCTAAGAATTTATACAATCATTACAAAGCTTGTCCGAGATACAAATTGCACAAGGGAATTTAAAACAAAATGAATACAATACGAGGGAGACTCTGTCAGCTGCGGATCGTCTCCGGATGATACAGCTCGCCTAAGTCTCCAAACCAGCCACATCGCTGTGAAAGTACCTATGCAATAAAAATGCACAGCAAGTGTAGCATGAGTACGAAAACAACATGTACTCAGTAAGTCGCCCGCCTCTCAGAGAGGTAGTGACGAGAGGTCGAATTAGACACTTGCTAGAGGTCAATTTAGTATATTTAAGTGAGACACTAAGCATGAATGTCATAGACAATTTATTAAGATCAGGAATAATTAATGTCATCCCTTCCACATTTAACGCTTTAAGACTTCGTCATTTTATTAACAAATAATCATACATGGATGATTTAATCATTTAACAAATAATCAACGGGAAAGAACAACTTCTTCCAAAATTTTAATAACTTTAAATCTCTGTCATTTTAGTCGACAACTTAAGATTTCCAGGCCAATAATCAGGTAAAATCAAAGCAAATACGCAGTAAATATCATGCGCAAGCAATGCCGAGGTTCGAACGGCGCGAACCATCAATAATAAATTGTGCACTACCGAAGGGTCAAACAGCTCAAACCATAGATGCATCTATTTTCCCCGCTTGCGAATCGATCATGCGACGCGGTCAACATAATAACAATAAGGCTAGCCTGCTCGCGGATCGTACTTGCGACTCAGATACTCATATGTACACGTATTCACATAAGAAATCCAAATTTTTATCAAGAAAACAACTTCTCAAGAGAATGATAAAATTCTTCTTAAAGGAACACGAAAAATAGCATTTAAATCTTTGTTTTGAAACTCATTTTCCATGTTTAATAATATTCAATAATATAATCTTATCAGCTATACAATTATCCACAGAGGAAATCATTTATCTTTCTAGATGATTAAGAAAATGAACTCTAGTCTTCTTAGATGTTCAATTATTATTCCGATTATATTAGCGGTCTAATATTACTGGCAAGATCACAGGTACAACATGCAAGGCATTCTAGTGGGTCCTAGACTACCCGGACATGGCATAATAGTAGCTACGCACGGACTCCGGTCACCTCGTGCGTACGTAGCCCCCCAGATAGTAGCACATACTTAATTAGTTCACCTAGGGGGACCATTCGCTCTCGCAAAGTTAGAAAGGAGACTTACCTCGCTCCGAAATTCCATAACCGGCTTCCAAGCCCTTCCGACGACTCCAACGGATGCACAACGCCCCGAAACTACCAAATAACGGGCAAAGCAATGAAAATATACTCTAATAATGGAAACAATTCAAATTATAAAATTTCCCAACTCCGCTAAGTGAATTGACCAAAATGCCCTCGGGCCCACGTGCCCGGAATCCGAAATTTCTCGAATATATATTCTAACCATAGTTTTACTAGTTCAAATATACAATTTACTCTAAATTCCATGCTCAAATTCGTGGCTAATAATCCAAATATAAATTTGTAGGTTTTCTTCAAGATTTCCAAATTTCCTACTAATTTCTATGTCTACTTCCATGCATAAACCTTGTATTTAACTTAAAAGCATGAAGAAATCACTTACCTAGTAATGCATGATGACAATCCCTCTTGAAGCCCTCCTAAAATCTCCCCATCCATGAGAAATATGAGAGAAAGGGCCAACAAATCTCGGTTTTAAAACATTCTGCCTAGGCCATTTTTCGCACCTGCGGAAGAAGAGCCCGCACCTGCGGCTTCCTTCTTCTCTAGTCGGATCCGTACCTGCGAACCATTTCCCGCATCTGTGCCTTCGATGGTGCCAAGACATCCCACTCTCGCACCTGCGGCGCCAAAGCCACACCTGCGGCTCCGCACCTGTGTCCAAATCCTCGCAGGTGCGGTCACACCAGACATCAGCAACTCCACCTCCTCTTCCAACTTCAAATTTGATTTGTTAACCACCCGGAATCCACCCGAGGCCCCCGGGACCCCGTCCAATCACACGACTCAGTCCCATAACATCCCACGGACTTGATCAAGGCCTCAAATCACAACAAACAACGCCGAAATCATGAATCACACTCAAACTCAAACTTTATGAACTTTGAAATTTCAAACTTCTACATCCGATGCCGAAACCTACCAAATCACGTCCGATTGACCCCAAATTTTGCACACAATTCATATTTGACATTACGGACCTTCTCCAACTTCCGAAATCACATTCCGACCCCGATATCAAATTTCCACTTCCGGTCGGATTTCTCAAAAACCCTTCGAATTTATATCTTTATCCAAATGACTCCAAAATAACTTGCGGACATCTGAATTCACTTACGATTGCGCCCTTGACTCCAGAATCACCATACGGAGCTATTCCCAATCTCAGAATCCCAAACGAACATTAATATCACTGAAATGCGCTTCAAGCCAAACTTAGAAATTTTCTTCAAAATGATGACTTCCATAATATACGCCGAAACGCTCCCGGATTATCCAAAACCCGATCTGGACATACGCCCAAGTCCGAAATCATCATATGAACCTGCAGGAACCTTCAAATCCTGATTCTGAGGTCGTTTACTCAAAATTCCAATCTTGATCAATTTCTCCAACTTAAGGCTTCTAAAATGAGGATTTTCTTTCCAATTTGACTCTAAACTTTCTGAAACTCGATTCCGACCACGCCTACAAGTCATAATACCTGAAACGGAGCTGCTCATAACCTCAAACTGCTGAACGACGCGCTAGATCTCAAAACAATAGGTCGGGTCGTTACAGTGGGTTAGGTGGAATTTCTTAATAGTAAAACTAGTTCTTAAAAGAAAACCACAAAATCAAAATGTTAGTTAACATAAATTAGAAAATGCAAAAAAAAAATTGGGCCTATAATTTTCTTGTGTGTCCTTAAGGAATATGATCCTTTTACTGTTGCCCAAGATATTTAGATTAATTTTTTTCAAGATAGAACACAAAACTATTTTGTAATAGCGGCAATACAAATTAGTGAACTCTCACTAACTCAAATACCGAAGCAAATCACACAACAAACATTTGATTTTGCTTTTGAAAACTATGCAGAAATACAAAGAAGAAATGAAGAGTTTTCAGATTTTGGCTGGAAAAAATGGAGCCAAACCTCTAAATTTATAGCCAACAAGTTGTAATTCAAACAGATACAAAGATGCATGTTCATGGAAAGACGTCTATCGGCGGAAATATTTTAATTTCTGTTAAGTACTGTATGGTCGCAAATTATTATTGGGAAAAGAAACCGTGAATTTTAAATTAAAATTTCACGCGAAAATTGAAAAATAACGTAAAAGGATAAACAAACTTGGTCCAAAAAATACATAAATCAATTAGATTATTTGACATTCAAATTTGAAACCGACAACTGAAGTCGAACCGAGCAAGCGATGATAACGACATTGCGAGACTTGTTCTTTCTTCTCAATTCTTTAAGAACTAGAGGAAGTGTTTCTATATATAAATACAATAAATCTCCGTATTGCTTTTCAATGAAGGGCAAAGTTTCTTTGAATAAGGAAATATTTTTAAATTTTTTATTTCCTCCACTTTTTATTCAAACTTTTACCAAAACTCAACAATTTCCTACATGAATGGGGAATGACTATATGATGAAAAACATGCATGAAAAAACTGTGCGATTGTAAGTAAGGATTAATCACATCTGGATATGTAGAGTTTTCTTTAAACTTTCCTTAGTAAACATATGTAAGATAAAACTTGATCAATCAATAGATTTGGCATCTTTGAACTGTTGATCTTTGTTGTATACCTAGATAACATAAGTTACACAATTAACTCTTAACCGTATTTAATTCTCATTGTTGTATTCTTTTGATATCCTTGAACCTAGATATTGGGATCTCCAATCTTCTAGGTAGAGCTATCGACATGATGACTTGTCCTCAGCCATAGTCTCATTTTCTTCGATAATTTTTCAACCACCTCACTAGTTAGGACTTTTGTAAGTGGGTCCAATATATTATCCTTTGACATTACATAGTTAACAACTGTGATAATTTCACTAGAGATTAGTTGTTTAATGGTATTATAATTTTTTTTCGTATGTGATAAAAAATTTCGTTATACATAACGCTCCTAGTCTTTTCTATTACTGATAGTCTACCACAATGTGTGTATACATATATGAGCCAATGGATTTGTCCAAAATGCAATATCTTTTAAGAAATTCCGAAACCATTCAACTTCTTCACCATTTTTGTCAAAAGTTATGAACCTAGACTCCATTGTAGAGCGGGCAATGCATATCTGCTTGGATGAATTTCAAGACATTGCTCCGTCATTAATGGTAAAAGTATATTCACTTGCAATTTAGTTTCAGTTGATCAAGTGATCCAATTTTCATCAATATACCCCTCAATAACCACAAGATACTTATCGTAGTGAAAAACATAATGTTGGGTATATTAATGTCACGACTTGAAATTCCCACCATCGGAACCGTGATGACACCTAACATTACACTTGCTAGGCAAGCCACGTTAGAGAATCATTAGCCAATTCTTTTATATTTTTAGTGATTTACAACAAATAAGCTATAACGAGTGACAATGAACGCGGAAATATACATATAACAACTTGAATATATACTACTACCCAGAATCTGGAGTCACAATTCACAAACTACTAAGATTTTTACTAAAATTGTTCGAAAGAAAATACAATTGTTTGTGAAATAGTAAAAAAAGTGAAATGAAATGTGTAGAAGGGGACTCTAGGGCTTGCAGACAGCGACAAGTCTACCTTGGGTCTCGTATTAGATGGATCCTGCATCCAACCTCAATATCAGCTCGGACCAGCTCCAAAATCTGCATAGAAAGTGCAGAGTGCCGTATCAGTACAACCGACCCCATGTACTGGTAAGTATCAAGCCTAACCTCGATGAAGGAGTGACGAGTCTACGACGGGTCACTCATAATATAATCTGCATACAGTATATGACAAAAGCAGAAAGGAAAACAGAATAAAATAAAGCAGTAACTTGCATGAAGTAACTAGATTTCTCAAAAGTATTTCATCAGTGTTCAGATACTACCAATCCTTAAGTGCAATTAAGACTACCGTACACCTAACACAATCAGGGAAAGTATAAACATATAGGTTGTTACGGAGCGCAAACTGATCCCACCGTACATATCATATTCCTCCCTTATTTCCTCATAATAACATAAAAACCAGAATATAAATAAAAGTACTGCGGCGTGCAACCCGATCCCACCATATCACAATAATCACAATCATAGTTCACCCTTATTCCACCAACAATCCACCATTATTACACATGTTGCGGCGTGCAACGCGATCCCACTGTACAATATCAATTCACCCTTATTCCACATCAATATAACACCCTTATTTCACATGTTGTGGCGTGCAACCCCATCTCACCATATCAATATCAATTATTCAGTATGTACAGAAATTTCACAATTCAAATCACAGAACCCTTCACAATACTTAAACTTCAAACCAAAAAAAATGGGAAGCTTGTACACTATGAGCATTCACACAAATAATACTACTCAGCGAGACCGATCCAGAATATACCATAAAAGCACCGATAAACCAGCTTAAGTAAATAATAGGAGACAATGAAGCTACGGAATAACTAATACCTTTAACAAAGGAAAACGATGTCTAACAAGTAGCAATTAGGCATGGGAATACAAGTAAAGCATGTAACAGTTAAGGCAGGGAAAAAGACAATATGAGAAGAACGGGAAAGAAACAGGAAAAATAGATAAATTGGCGACGTATAAGTACTCATCACCTCACATATACGTCGCTCACATGAATTTCATATAGCAAATAGGTCGAGGGTTCCAAATTCCCTCAAGTCAAGGTTAGACACAACACTTACCTCCCTCAACATGCCACTCAATGCTCAATTACATCTTTTCCTCTAGAATCCACCTCCAAACAACTCGTATTTAAGCACAATTAACTCAATAACATCAAATATTGCTAAAGGAATCAATTAAAATGCATAAAGTTAGGTTTCCCAAGTTTTCACCCAAAAAGTCAAAAATCGACTCAGCCGCTTGGTCAAAACTCGAGGTTCGTACCAAAACTCATTCACCCCCGAGACCGATTATGCAATTAGTTTTGAAATCCGATCTCAATTTGAGGTCTAAATCCCAATTTCCCAAAAATCCCTAATTCTACCCAAACCCCCAATTTCAACCATGAAAATCCTAGATTTTAGGTTGAAAATTCATGAAATGTGATGGGAAATTGAAAGAAATTGGGTTAGGAACACTTACCAATGTTTTAGGGAAGAAATGGTCTTGGAAAAATTGCCTCTAGGGTTCTAGGATTTGAAAACTTGATGAATGAGAGAAAAATCTCGTCTAACTTAAGTTTTGATCAGTTGCAGGTGTAGCATTTGTAACCTGGGTTCGCAAATGTGAAGGTCTCCCCATACCTTCTATCTTCGCAAATGTGAAGAAAACCTCACAAATGCGAGCCTGACCCTTTAGCAAATGCGACCATGTGATCGCAAATGCGATCACTACCTTCCCCCTACCCAGTTCGTGAATGCAAATGTGTGTTTGCAAATGCGAAAACTATAAGGCCCAAATATTCTTCGCAATTGCGAGAAATAGCTCACAAATGCGGAACCTGCAAGGTTCGCAATTGCGATGCCTGATCTCGCAAATGCGAGATCAGAGGCATGCACTAGATATTGCAACACCAGCTATGTTCTAAGTCCAATTTTCACTCTGTAGCCTATCCGAAACTCACCCGAGCCCTCAGGGCTCCAAACCAAACACACACACAAGTCTAAAAAGTTCATAAGAACTTGCTCTCGCGACCAAATTACCAAAATAACACCTAGAACTACGAACTGTTCACCAAATTGAATGAAATTTTCAAGAAAACTTTGAAATTTCTATTTTCACAACCGGACGTCTGAATCACGTCAAATCAATTTCGTTTTTCATCAAATTTCACAGACAAGTCATAAATATGGTATTAGTCCTAAACCGGATTCCGGAACCAAAATATGGACCCGTTATCCAAAAAGTCAAACTTTAGTCAAGCTTTGGTCAAACACCTCAATTTCATTAAGCTTTCAACTTTCAAATTTTGACATAGTCCGATATCTCGGGATAGGGACTTCCGATTTCGATTTCGGGTATACGCCCAAGTCTAAAATTACGATACGGATCCACCGGGACCGTCAGAACACGAATCCGGTTCAGTTTACCAAAAATATTGACCGAAGTCAACTCAAATGAGGTTTTTAGGCAAAATTTCTTATTTTTATAAGTTTGTAACATAAAAGCTTTCTAGAAAGACCCCCGAACTGTGCATGCAAATCGAGAAAGGCTAAAACATGACTTTTAAAGGTTTCAAATCACAGAATTAGGTTTAAATCATAAGATGACCTATCAGGTCATCTCAATTAAATACCCAAAACTCATTCATTGCCATCCAATGAGTTTTGTTGCGATTACTTGTGTATCGACTTAGTTTACTTACCACACAAGTTATATCAGATCTTGTACACTTTATGATATACATCAAGCTTCCAAACACTTGAGCATAGTTCAATTGAACTTACTTTGGCTTTTATTCTTTTCAAGAGTATGGTTTAAATCAATTAGAGTTCTTACAACTTTGAAATCCAAATATTAAAACTTTTCAAGTACCATTTTAGTGTAATGAGATTATGATAATACTAGACCATGAGTGATCTAATGGATCTTGATTCCCAATATTAAGTCGGCAACTCCTAAGTCTTTATCAAACTTACTAGTAATCATGCGCTTAGTAGTATTTATGTGAGCAGTGTCGCTACTCATTATCAATATATCATCCATATATAAACAAATAATAACTACTTGATTAGATGTATTCTAATGTAAACATAATTGTCATGCTCATTAAATTTTGAAACCATTTGACAATATTGTTTGGTCAAATTTCGGATGCTGATATTTGAATGTTTCTTTTAGTCTGTAAAGTTACTTAACATGTCGACATAAATTCTTGTTTGTTTTGGGAACCATAAACCCTTCATATTGTTCCATATAAATTTTATCCTCCAAATCTCCATTTAAGAAGTTTATTTTAACAACCATTTAATGAATTTCAAGACTGTACACATTGGCCAATGCTATTGCTACTTGAATGGATGTAATCCTTATTACCGGCAAGTAAGTATCAAAATAACCCAGACCTTCTCGTTGTCTAAACTATTTGACAGTAAGTATTGACTTATATTTATCAATAGTGCAATCAACTCTTCTTTTTCTTTTGAAAATCCACTTACAACCTAAATGTTCTATAGAGAAAGACCAACCAATTTTCAAGTATGGTTATTTAAAATGGATTCTATCTCACTTGTCGTTCTCCTTTTTCTCGCGAAATCTAGTTTCGACATGTGACAACTCTTTTAAATAAGGTGTTAAAAGAGAGAGAGAGAGACGTCACCTAACGGGTTTGAGGTGTGTTAGGGCACCATTTGTAAATAACTCTGGTTTAACCAGTTTGCATCACCAAAGATCGGGTAAGGGCTCAAATTACCTCGAAGAGAATGTGTTAGGCACTCTTCGAGGTCCACAACTGTGGGTCCGGCCGAACTCGAATTATATGAATTAGTCAAATAGTCAGAGAGAAAATCAAGAAGTTTTGCAAAATTCATTATTAAAAGTCCTTGAGTAAGCACAAACAATTGATTTAAGGACAAGATGGGGGTCCTAAGTTTTTTAGCCTAAAGTATCACCCCGTGCAACATAAATAATACTTTGTAACTCCCTCGAGATGGGGTGTTACTCGTATTATTCAACGGGCACAGTCTATCATCTCCTGCTACCCGATTACTATCTTTAAGTTTTTACCTAGAGCGCACGAGTTGATTCTAAACCGTGTCTTATGCATGCGCTACCCATCTCATGATTACGGCCCAAGAGGAGTTTTGACCTCTACTTTTGGATAGTTCTAGACTTAACTTAGGCTGCTAAAAAATGATAACACTAGGCGATATAGTTGGACTTCATGTAAGGAAATTAAGGGCTCGAGTTAGCCTCCACACTTAGACAACGAATGCACGCAAACAAATTCTCACATTAGTCGTTCGACAGTTTCAGAATTAAAGCCATTAAGCCCTATAGACATGGTTTCTATGTGACCTTGGGATTCAAACATGCAGGCAGTTTCAGATGCAAGGTGTTGTTTTATAGACATGATTCTAAACAACTATACAATTTAGGGGGATTTGGTATTGCATGCTGATTATTGAAATTACACACTATGTGATTAAACCTATAGACATGATCTCTAGGTGATTTACACAGTATTTGGCAGTGATAACCATCAGAAATACTCATAATTACTCAGTTTGATCCTATAGGCATGCTTTCTAATAGTGCCACGGCTAAGAAACGAAACAATGTTTGAAAGTTCAGTATTAACACTTCAAAGCGAGTGGTATTACCCTATAGGCAGGATTTCTAATGATTAGTAATTGAAACTAATTTTTCATACTTAGATCCTATAGGCATGTCTTCTAGGTGAGCAATATAACAACAACAAATTAACCAATTAAATTCCTATATGCATAATTTCTAGATGAAGATCAGTAGAACATAAGCTAGTATAATCTTATGGTCATGGTATCTAATGAATATGCTGCCGTTATGCAAATTGAAAAATTGGTCATTGAAATTTTATTTCTTATAGGAATGATATCTAACAAAACATATAGGTGCAGAATATGTTAAACGAATTAAAAACTCGGATCCTATAGGTAGGTTATCTAACAACACAAAGGAGCAGAACATGTTGAACAAATTAAACACTTATAGGCAGGATTTCTACATGTTTCATGCAAACATTAGAATAGACCCATTTCCCAATTTTTCTAATACCCCAATTGTTATTACATAATTATTACAGGCCCAATAAATGAAATAAATTTGTCACGACTAAAAATCCTGACTCAGGTCGTGATGGCACCCAACACCGGGGTCAGGCAAGCCAACCATTTAGTTACTAGTGAAATTTCCTTATTTGATAAAAACATCCCCACACTTACCAAATTTTAAGCTTAAAAACGTTTAAGTGGAAGCGAATAAATTATCCAACTTAAATAAATGTAGCCATAAGGATCATGAACCAATATATACATTTCCAAAAATATAAAGTCTACTATGTGTGCCAGGAACTAGTGTCACAAGTCTACCGGCGAAATAGTAGAATATACAAAAGATGAAATAAATTGTTCTACTGTCTGGAGCAAGTAGACAGAAATACACAAAAGATAACTCCATAGTGCTGCTGAGAATCGCCAAGGGAAGCAGCTCACCGTGAATTCAGGTCCAGAATATACTCTCAGGATCAAGCTCCAGTCTGATAACCAGATGCACTAGCCTCAGAACCTGTACAATTAAGTACAGAAGCGTAGTATGAGTACATAAACAAATATGTACCCAGTGATCCCGCCTAACCTCGAAGAAGAAGTGACGAGAGGTCGACGTGATACTTACTAGGGTCAGACAATATGAAATGAATACAAGCTAATTAGTAACAGCAGTAATGAATAGTAATAAGGAAATGAACAACAAATAGCATTCTCTAGTACCCTCACGCCATCCCTTTCCATGGCATACAATCTGTTTAGCTTTATTTCTTTCATAAAATCAGCAGTTACAATTACAGGCTTCTCATAAGTTACCCAACATATAACAGGCTGTGAATGTACGGCTGATACGACGTGAAAATTAAACATGCACTGCCGAGGGTCGAACAACCCGAACCATAGATGCATCTATCTGCACCGCTCGCGAATCGAACATGTGACACGATTAATATAATACTAGGACTACCCCGCTCGCGAAACTTTCATGCGACTCGGGTTAATATAATACTAGGACCACCCCGCTCGCGAATCATTCATGCGACTCGGGTTCCCGTATAAATACATGGTTAGCAGAAAATTCTAGATGAATTAGCAGGGAACATACTAACAGGATAAGAATTTAATAATGTCAACTTAAAAGCATAACTTCTTAGGCCTTCACATGTGAGATTAGAGGATATTAGACTACTTAGACCATATGCCAGATCACAGATATAACACATAAAGCATGCTTGTGAGTCCTAAACTACCCGACAAGGCATAATAGTATCTACGCACAGGATCTCGTCACTTCGTGCGTGCGTAGCCCCGCAAATAAAGGACAAACAACCATTTACAATCACCTATGGGGACAATTCCCAAGGTTAGAAAGGAGACTCACCTCGTGTCGAATATACTTCCCGGACTAAGAACGCGCCCGAAACTCCAAACTCGTCTCCCAAGAACTCGAAACTAATCAAACGTTACGTAAATCTATCAAATTATACTCAAATCATGGAATTCTCCTACTTATTTAGTCAATTCATCATTCTTGAAGAAATCCAAAAATACACCCCTAGGCCTACATGCTCGGATTCCGGAAATTTTCGAAGGAATCGATTACTCGTAACTTAAGGATCATTAATATATAGTTTTTGTATGATTTCATGGCTAATCAACGGGTAATTCCCTAAATTTTCATAAAGCCCTAGGCTACTACTCAAATCCTTGATTTTTCACTAACTAGGTAGTTAATTCAACTAGGAAATCATGCATTAACTAACTTTAGGGTAGAATTCACTTACCTTTCAGTAGCTAGGTCGTGGGACTCTTTTCCAAGCTCTCAAGGTCGTCTATGGTGGAAGAAAATGGAGTGAAAATGGGATAATCCCGCATTTAAAAGACCTCACTGCCTACAGGGGTTTTCGCACCTGCGGCTCGACGACTGCACCTGCGGTCTCGCGCCTGTGAGAAAGGACTCGCACTTGCGGAAGAGGGGCCTGGGCTCACACCTGCGGGCAGGAGTCCACACCTGCGGCTCTGGACCTGCAGGGAAAGGGCCCGCACCTGCGAGAACTGGGCACCTCACTTTTGGTCGCACCTGCGAGGCTGGGACCGCAGGAGCGATCCCGCACCTACGACTGGGGAACCGCACCTGTGGTCACACCAGATCAGGTGCACCAACAATTATTTCAGCTGGTTTTTGGCCTCGTTTGGTGCTCGAGAGGCACCCGGGCCCACCCGAGCCCCCGTCTAAATATACCAACAAGTCCCAAATCATAATATGGACTCGCTCGAGCCTTCGGAACACTCAAAACAATGCAAAAACTCAAAATCAGACCTCAAAACCCTTAGAATCAAAACTTAAGAACCTCAAGTTCTTGAATTCGATATCAATGCGCTGAACCGACCTATACTACTCGGAATGACACCAAATTTTGCAGGCAAGTCATAAATGACATAACAGAACTATTCCCGGTCTCGAAATTCCATTCGGAACTCGATAACACAAAAACACATCCCAAACCACAGTATGAACTTAAGGGAACTCTTTATTTCGATATTGGGCGCCGAAACGCTCCCGGGTCATCCAAAACCCATTTCGAACATATGCCCAAGTTCGAAATCATCATATGAAGCTACCGGAACCATCAAAACTCGATTCCGAGGTTTTTTACTCAAAATGTTGATCAAAGTCAAACTTGGCCTTAAGGGCCAACCTTATGGAACCAAGTGTTTCTATACCATTCTAAATGCTTCCAAAATCCCGAACCACCCGTCCCCGTAAGTCATAAATCACAATAAGCCGCTATAGGAAGTTTCATTTAGGGGAACGGGGTCCAATAACGCAAAACGAACGGTCGGGTCGTTACATTCTCCACCTCTTAAACAAATGTTCATCCTCGAACGAGTCTAGAATCATACCTGAAGTGCTGAATAAGTGTGGATATCTGCTCCGCATGTCCTCCTCGGACTCCCAGGTCGCTTCCTCGAATGGTTGGCCCCTCCACTGGACCTTCACCGCAGAAACTCTCTTGGACCTCAACTGGCAATCCTGTCTACCAATAATAGCAATTGGCTCCTCCTCGTAGCCCAACCTCTCATCCAACTGAATAGTGCTGAAATCAACCACGTGAGAGAAGTCGGCATGGTACCGCCGGATCATGGATACATGAAAGACCGGATGAACTCCTGATAAGCTGGGAGGTAAGGCTAGCTCATAAGAAACCTCCTCGACATGCCTCAACACCTCGAAGGGACCTATAAACCTCAGGCTCAACTTGCCCTTATTCCCGAACCTCATAATACCCTTCATCGGTGAAACCTTCAACAGAAACTTATCTCTCTCCATAAATGACACATCACGCGCCCTCTGATCCGCGTAACTCTTCTGTCTGGACTGTGCTATGTGGAGCCTCTCCTGAATCAACTTCACCTTCTCCAATGTATCCTTCACCAAGTCGGTGCCATATAACTTAGCCTCGCCAGGCTCGAACCACCGATAGGAGAACGACATCATCGACCATACAAAGCCTCAAATGGAGCCATCTCGATGCTGGACTGGTAACTATTATTGTAAGCAAACTCGTCCAAAGGCAAGAACTGGTCCCATTGACCTCCGAAGTCAATCACACATGCCCTGAGCATGTCCTCCAATATCTACACTGTACGCTCCGACTGACCATCAGTCTGAGGGTGAAATGATGTGCTGAGATCTATTTGGGTACCCATCTCACTATCCAATTCTCTCCAGAAGTGCGAGGTGAGCTGAGGACCTTGATCTGATATAATGGACACCGGCACACCGGCACACCGTGCAACCGGACTATCTCCCGAATGTAGATCTGGGCCAACCTCTCAGAAGTATATGTAGTAGCCACTGGAATGAAATGCGCCAATTTGGTCAAACTATTCCCAATGACCCAATCCGCGTCAACTTTCCGCAAGGTCCGAGGAAACCCAACCACGAAGTCCATAGTGATGCTTTCCCACTTCCACTCAGGAATGGGCATCTGCTGAAGTAGGCCTTCTAGCCTCTGGTGCTCATACTTAACCTGTTGGCAATTAAGACACCTAGCCACATACTCCATAATGTCCTTCTTCATCCATCTCCACCAGTAATGCTGCTTCAAATCACGATACATATTCGTAGCACCAGGATGAACAGAATATCGAGAACTGTGTGCCTTCTCTAGAATCCTCCCTCTCAGGCCATCGACATTAGGAACACATAAACGGCCTTGAAGTCTCAGAACACCATCCTCGCCGATAGTAACCTCCTTGGCACCACCCCGAACCACTGTCTCCTGTAGCTCTGCCAAGTACGGATCATCAAACTGCCGAGCCTTAATTTCTCCCAATAACAAAGACTGAGCAAACACATGTGCTAAAACTTGGCGAGTCTCTAAAAGGTCTAACCTCACCAGGCGATTAGCCAAGGACTGAATGACCAAGGCTAGAGGTCTCTCTTCTACTGCAATATAAGCCAAGCTACCCATACTCTCTACCTTCCTGCTCAAGGCATCTGCTACCACATTTGCCTTGCCCGGATGATAAAGAATGGTGATATTATAATCCTTCAACAACTCAATCCATCTCCGCTTCCTCAAATTAAGATCCCTCTGCTTGAACAAGTGCTGCAAGCTGCAGTGGTCTGTATAAACCTCACAGGACACCCCATACAAGTAGTGCCTCCAAATCTTAAGAGCATGAACAATCGCCGCCAACTCCGAATCATGCACAGGGTAATTCTTCTCATGAACCTTCAGCTGGCGCGAAGCATAAGCAATAACTCTCCCTTCTTGCATCAACACACACCCCAAACCAATGCGTGAAGCATCGCAATATACTATGTACATCCCAGAACCGGAAGGCAATACCAGAACTGGTGCTGAGGTCAATGCCACCTTGAGCTTCTGAAAGCTCGCCTCACACTCATCAGACCACCGGAACGGGGCATTCTTCTGGGTCAATCTAGTCAATGGAGCTGCAATCGAAGAAAACCCCTCCACAAATCGGCGATAATAGCCTGCTAGGCCCAAAAAGCTCCTGATCTCTGTAGCTGAAGTAGGACGCGGCCAACTCTGAACTGCTTCGATCTTTTGAGGATGAACCTTGATACCCTCTCCAGATATCACATGCCCCAAGAATGCTACGGAATCCAACCAGAACTCACACTTGGAGAACTTAGCATATAGCTTCTGTTCCCGCAAAGTCCGGAGCACAACTCTCAAATGCTGCTCGTGCTCCCCTAGGCTACGTGAGTAAATCAAGATGCCATCTATAAAGGGAATCAACGGCCTTAACAGCCTATTCATCAAGTCCATGAATGTTGTTGGGGAATTAGTCAAGCCAAAGGACATCACCAGGAACTCATAGTGGCCATACCTCGTACGGAAAGCAGTCTTCGCAACATCTGAGGCCCGAATATTCAACTGATGATATCCCGATCTCAAATCAATCTTAGAAAACACCCTAGCACACCGCAACTGGTCAAACAAATCATCGATGCGCGGCAAATGGTACTTTTTCTTAATGGTGACCTTGTTCAACTGGCGGTAATCAATACACATCCGCATAGACCCATCCTTCTTCTGCACAAATAGGACTGGAGCACCCCCCACGGCGATACACTCGGTCTGATAAACCCCTTAGCCAACAACTCCTCAAGCTGCCCCTTCAACTCCTTCGGAGCCATACGATACAGAGGAATAGATATAGGCTGGGTGCCTGGAGCTAAATCAATGCAGAAATCAATATCACGATCCAGAGGCATGCCTAGAAGGTCCGAAGGAAATACATCAGCAAACTCTCAAACAACTGGCACTGAATCAATCGTCAGAGACTCGGCGGTGCTGTCCCGCACATAAGAAAGATAGGCCAGACAACCCTTCTCGACCATATGTCGAGCCTTCAGGAATGAAATAAACCGGCTGGCTGCACTAACTGAGGAACCTCTCCACTCCAGCCTAGGCGACTCGGGCATGGCTAAAGTAACTGTCTTGGCATGGCAATCTACCATTGCAAGATAAGGAGATAGCCAATCCATGCCTAGAATAACTTCAAAATCGACCATATCGAGCAGTAAAAGGTCCGCTATGGTCTCGAATCCACAGAATGTGATCACACAAGACCGATAGATCCAGTCTACCACCACAGAATTGCCCACAGGAGTGGACACATATATTGGAGAACCCAAGGACTCATGAGGAGCATCCAAAAAATGAGCAAATAATGTTGAACATATGAATAGGTGGATCCTGGGTCAAATAACACTGACGCCTCTCTACCACATACTGAAATAATACCTGTGATCACGACATCTGAGGCCACTGCATCTGATTTGGCCAGAATAGCATAGAATCTAGCGGGATCACCGGAAGACTAAGCTCCGCTAGAGTGAACAGGAGCTGATTGACTTCCCCCTGATTGGCCTCCACCTCTAGGACGACCCCTGCCGACCTATACTCCACCTCTAGGTGGCCTGACTGTTGGTGCTGGACTCATAGGCTGATAACCCTGCTGCACTGCCTTGCCCCGAAACTTGGGACAAGTCCTCTTGAAATAGTCAGAATCCCCGCACTCATAACATCTCCTCGGAGGCATAGCCTGCTGCCCTGTAGAAGAACCATGGATAACTGGGGGATGGTGAGAACCCTCTGGCATAGAATTGAAGTAAGGTCTCACTGGACCTAATGCTTGGATGCAACCCAGCTACAAATCTCCGCACTCTCTCAGTATCGGTAGGTAGTATCATGAGTGCATGGCGAGACAAATCTGAAAATCTAGCCTCATAATCTGTCACTGACATCTGTCCCTGCTCCAGCTGCTCAAACTGATACCGCAGCTCTTACCTCTCAGAGGGTGAGATATATCGGTCTAGAAACATCTGAGTGAACTGCTCCCAAGTGACATGAGGAGAATCTACTGGCCTGCTAAGAATATAGGACTGCCACCATCTGCGAGCTCTGCCCTCTAACTGGAAAGTAGTGAAGTCCACTCCATGGGACTCTAGTATCCTCATGTTGTGTAGCCTGTCCCTACACCTATCAACAAAATCCTGGGCATCCTCGCCTCCCTCACCCCCGAAGACTGGAGGGTGCAATCGAGTCACTCTATCAGTTAACTTCTGCGAATCACCGTCCGCAGCTGGTCTGGGCTCAGGTGATGCTGCTACAGGCTGAACTCCACCCACATGCAGTGTATCCGGGGTACAATGAAATGCTGCTGCCTGACCTGCAGCCTGGGTGGTAGGAGTCTGGGCCCCCCCTCCCGCCTGAGATGTGGCAGGGTCTGCCGGAAATAAACCAGCCTGGGACATAGTGTCCTTAAACCGCATCATACGGCCCATGATTTCCTGGAAGCCTGACGCCGTCATAAAGTCCACTGGAGCAGGATCTGCTGGGGGCACCTCACCCTGCTCCTCTATAGTAGGATCCTCTAGTGGTGGTGCAACTGGAATAGCTCTGGGACGCCCTCGTCCCCTAACTCGGGCCGGTGCCCTCCCCCGGCCTCTGCCATGGCCTCGGACAACGGGGGTAGCGGCCCCTCCCGGGTCTGGAAGATTGTGGATACTTGGTCGGATGATGGTGATTCCGTGGAGGATTTGGTACTGGTGGAGGATTAGGATTTTGGAGAGCCGTGGCGTATTGATGAGGTGCGGGAGGATTTTGTGGGTGCTGGTTTTGTGTGTTTTGAGGAGGTGATGGGTTTTGGGCATTTTGTTGGTTGATGTCGGGAACGTTCAAGGTAAAGGAAAGGCTTGCCGAGTTCCATACCTTCTCAGGGTCCCCTTGTAACTCCAATATCTTCTATTCTAACCGTAAAACCAAGTCATTCTGAGCCGGAGTACTCCGACCATCCGAAGTTTCGACATTCTTTGCATGCATTGCGTTGTCTTTCCTCATACCACTCGTATCGTCCATTTTAGATTTTCCTTTTTATTTGGGATCACATGGAGGAGGAGGAGGACCATTAGATCTGGTGTGATATGCTGATGATGCCAGTATGCACGAACCAACCCTAGGGGATGAGAATAAACAAAGAAAAGAAGAAAAACAAAAGGTAAACAAGTCAGTAAGTAGTATTAAAAGGATATTTGCGGTATTTAAACACATATTGCGGAATTATAAACTCGCTTCCTAATTTGGGGACCTCAGTGTGCCCAAGGTAGGCCTAGCGACATATAGATTTGGATAAAACTCAATGCCAATAACTGCGTCATTTCATTAATATGATAAATAGACCAAATCTCTACGACAATAATTATAAAGAGTCATTAATGGCATTTTCCTTATTACAATCGAAATCTAAAACGAATCTAGAAAACAAAAAACATCATTCCTAATCTATTTGGTCTCAGAGGGATGTCACGACCCAAAATTCATAAGGTCGTGATGGCGCCGGACACCACTGTCAGCCAAGCCAATCATTTAATAGTTAAGCTAAATTTCCCGTTTTAGCATTTTTGAAATTATTACCTTTCACTTTATTACATAATAACTGAATGAAATCCGCGAAGTAAATACGACAGGTAAACCATTTTAATTCATTACAGTAAATCCCAAATACCTCGCAGAACCCGGTGACACAAGTACATGAGCGAACTTCTAGGAATTTGTACAAATACTACCATGCCTGTCCGAAATAAAAGTTGGACAAGGACTTTAAAATAAAAATGAATGCAACACGAGGGGAGACTCTGCCGGCTACGGGTTGTCTCTGGGTGATGCAGCTCGTCTAAGTCTCCAAGTCAACCACAATGCTGTGAGTGTACCTGTGTAATAAAAATGCACAGCAAGCGTAGCATGAGTACGAAAATAACGTGTACTCAGTAAGTATCCCACCTAACCTCAGAGAGGTAGTGACGAGAGGTCGAATTAGACACTTGCTAGAAGTCAATTTAATAAGAATAAAGGAAAACACTGAGCATGAATATCACAGAAGGTTTAACAAGTAATCATAGGAAACATCAACTACTTCTCACATTCCTTTTCCAACTTTAAAACCTTTATCATTTCAGTTGCAAATCTCATAAAATCCAGGCCAACAAGCAGTTCAAAGATCACAAGAAGTATGCAGCAAATATCATGCGCAAACAATGCCGAGGGTTGAAAGGCGTGAACCTAAAATAATAAACTGTGTACTGCCGAGGGTCGAATGGCTCGAACCATAAATGCATCTATCTGCCCCACTCGCGAATCGATCATGCGACGCGGTTATACATAAATACAGGGTTATCCTGCTCGCGAATCATACATGCGACCCAGGCACCCGTAAATACACATATTCACATAGTTAGTCCATATTTTTATCAGGAAAGCAGTTTCTCAAAGAAGCGATAAAACTCTCTTTAATAAAACGTGAATATAGTATTAAAAATATTTTTTTCTGGAGATTCATTTGCCAAGTTTGATAAGGTTTAAATATCACTGATTCATCCGGCACACAATTATGCAAGGAAGAATCCATTCTCTTCTCAAATGATTAAGGAAAGTAAACTCTGACCTTTTTAAGTATTCAATTACTAACTCGATAATATTAACAGGCTAATATCATTGATAAAATCACAAATACAACAAGTAAGGCATGCTAGTGGGTCCTAGACTACCCGGACACAAACATAATAGTAACTATGCACGAGCTCCCGTCACCTCGTACGTATGCAGCCCCCGCAATTAATAACATGTATTTAATTAGTTCACCTATGGGGACAATTCCTCCTCACAAAGTTAGAAAGGAGACTTACCTCGCTCTGAAATTCCATAACTGGCTTCCAAGCCCTTCTGACGACTCCAATGGATGCACAATGCCTCAAAACTACCAAATAACGGGCAAAGCAATGAAAATTCACTCTAATACTCGTAACAAATTCAAACTATATAATTTCCCAACTCCGCTCAGGGAATTGACCAAAATGCCCTCGGGCCCACGTGCCCGGATTCCAAATATTTCTCGAAGATAAACTCTACCCATAGCCTTACTAGCTCAAATATACAATTTACTATAAATTCCATGCTCAAATTCGGGGTAGAAATCAAAAATACAATTTCTAGGTTTTCCTCCAAAAATCCCAAATTTTATACAAATTATCATGTCTAATTCCATGCATAAACCTTGTATTTAACTTTAAAACGTGAAGAAATTACTTACCTAGCGATGCTTGACGGAAATACCCTCTTGAAGCTCCTCAAAAATCGCCCCAACCATGAGAAATATGAGAGAAATGGCCAAAACCTCGGTTTTAAAACAATACATTGCCCAGACCCTTCCACTTCGCGATCGCGGAAATACCATCACCATCGCGAAGGCCAATAATAAGCTGCCCCAAAACTTCTTCTTCGCGGTCGCAGACTGTACCATGCATTCGCGATGAACCACAATCTAGAGCTACACGATCGCATACCCAGCTTCGCGTTCGCATAGGCCAAATGGCCCCTAGGCCCCCAGCTCCCTTTTCCTCTACGCGTTTGCACACCTGACCCCGTGTTCACATAGATATCACAACCCAAGACACCGCGTTCGCACTCCCTTCACCACAAACGCACAAGCCAATCCAGCAGCCCTTAAATTTTCCTTCTTCGCGATCACGAAGCACACCAGAAGACAGCAGTAGCAAAACAGAGAAACATGGTCTGAATTCACCCCGAAACACACCCGAGGCCCCCGGGACACCATCCAATCACACGACTCAGTCCCATAACATCCCACGAACTTGATCAAGGCCTCAAATCACATCAAACAATATCGAAATCACGAATCGCACTAAAATTCAAACTTTATGAACTTGAAATTTCAAACTTCTACATCCGATGCCAAAACCTATCAAATCATGTCCGATTGACCCCAAATTTTGTACACAAGTCACATTCGACATTAAAGACCTTCTCCAACTTCCGGAATCGCATTCCGACCCCGATATCAAAATTTCCACTTCCGGTCAAATTTCTCAAAAACCTTCAAATTTCTATCTTTAGCCAAATGACTTCAAAATATCCTACGGACATCCGAATTCACTTCCGATCGCGCTACCAACTCCAGAATCACCATACGAAGCTATTACCAGGATCGGAATCCCAAACGGACATCAATATCACTGAAATGCGCTTCAAGCCAAACTTAGGAAATTTCTTCAAAATGTTGACTTCCACAATATACGCCGAAACGCTCCCAGGTTATCCAAAGCCCGATACGGACATACGCCCAATTCCAAAATCATCATACGAACCTGTAGGAACCTTCAAATCCTGATTCAGAGGTTGCTTACTCCAAGTTCTAATCTTAGTCAATTCCTCCAACTTAAGGCTTCTGAAATGAGAATTTTCCTTCTAATTTGACTCTGAACTTCCCGAAATTAAATTCGGACCACACCTACAAGTCATAACACCTTAAATGGAGCTCTTCATGACCTCAAACCGCTGAACGATGCGCTAGAGATCAAAACGACTGGTCGGGTCATTACAAGGGACCTTCTCCAAGCTTGGCCTTCTTTTCCCCATCAATCAGATTCCCCCGGTCGCCCATGTCCAACAGCAAATATGCCCTTGCTAGATGTCCTCCTTCATTTCCCTCTGCGTTCTGACAATCCGATATCCTTTTCCTCATCTTTTCCTCAAGATCCATCAACCCCTGCTCCAAATACTCCAACCTCTATATTGACTTAGTTGCGATTCCCCTCCACTCGTTGATTGCTTCAATGTACAGTTTATGTTGTTCCAAATGCCTGGCTTCAGACTCAAAAACCCTTTTGTGAAACCTCCTGTATTTGACTTGTGCTTCAGAAGCGTCGTCTATGACCCTATTCCTCAGAACAACCCCTGGCTTGACCTTTCCCGCTATGTCATCGACCAACCATGATGGGTAGAAGTACACATGGCCGGCATAATATCGGTCTGGCTCGATGGTAACTTTATCCACAATGATCTTCTGATGCCATATGTGATGTGCCTCAAACTTGAACGGAATGGCATTCCCTTGGAAGTCTGCTTTGTAATGAACCATTTTGGAAACTCGTGGTATGACCTGTTTTCTCCCAGCTTGCCTCATAACTCTAATAGGAGCATAAGGAGAGATTCCCCTCAATCCGCTTAGCACTAGATGAGGAACATATGATGACCTGATGGTGAATTCACTGCTAGGGAACCACTCGAACATCCAATGTACCTTTTCATCAGTCAAATTGCTAAAGAAATGTACCCAGCTTACAGCGTTTCCCGGTTGTGCAAACTTGTCTGGGATAAAAGTCATTCTCTTCGGATGGTGATAGGTTATGTGGTCATTCCATGGTCGTCGCGGAAACTCTTGACGGTATTCTCCTCTATGAAGGTGTTCCAACAACCATACTTGCAGCAACAGATTGCAACCCTCGAAATGCCTATACCCCTTTTCGCAACGGTCTAAGGCTCGGTACATCTCAGCCACAATCATAGGGACAATAGTATAAGTTTACCCCTAAATCCCCTCCATTAGGGTCTTAGTGAACATAGCTAGGAGAGTGTGGATCATTTCTCGATGTATTGGAAATACCAGCATCCCTAGAAAATAGACAATGAATACAAAAATCTGGCGGTGAGTCCAACCCAAAGAAGTGATGGAAAACTCATCATGATAAAGGAGATACGACTTGTTGTGCCCATAATGCTCATAAAGAAAGTTGAATGGTATATAAGACTTCTTCAGACAGACTAGTTCATCATTTTTCCTGAAACCCATCATTTTCAAGAAACCTCGAGAAATGCAATTTTTCGGTACCAACAAACAAGGGGATATCCCATGGGAGCCCAGCGAAACCTCATATTTCCTCTAGAAGGGGAGTCATTTCTATGTCACCAAAATGGAATACGGATCTCTTCTCATACCAGAACATGGTGGTGGCCTCAATTAATACATTGTTTGGCTGAATGTCTAACAAGGAAGGTAAAATCCCGAGGACTCTTTTCACATGATTTTTGTCACTTGATGAGAGGTTTTACCACCAATCCAGCAGCAAAGGCGGGATATTTTGAACCATGCCAAACCCGAGGACTTCGTGCCTCATTTTTGCAAAACAAATAAAGTTAGCCCTTTCCCCCTCCGAATTTGGTTGTTTTCACGTTAATGATCAACATATTGGCATGTTTCTCCAAATAATGCACATAACGTGATAGTGTCCATTGGGACTATGGAAATCTCGGTGTACTTTGGACAAGGCTTGCCTTAGTGGGTTATTAAGTGGATAGTGTTCTAACCCATTCTAGGTTTGGACATGATGCATGAATAGTTAATATTAGAGTGGGGGTTTCTAGAAGAGTATAGAGTGGTACCCTCAAGTGGATAACTTGAGAGGAAAAGGCATGGAACCATCGACTGCAACACTGATCGACTAGTTTTACCACAAAATTAGCCTTTCCAAATTTAAAGGTGATTTAGGAAGAGCGTGGACACTCATCAAGTGCCATTATGGTATTAATTACGCACGAGTAGAATATGATGTGGAGTATGCTTTATGAAAAGATAAAACAACACATTGTCAAATATTTGCATGATGAAAATAGTAAATTCAGTATTAAAATATAAAGTAAATACATGAAAAGCAAAACAAGGAAGACGTTAGTTCGCGCAATATGAAAATTGTGAATAAATAAGCAAGGAGTAAGGGTAGGGAGAGACATGATGTAGCAAAATTTAAAAAAAACGACTTGAAGCAAGCAAATATAAGAGGAAAACGCACATTGTAACCAAGTTGAGCAGAGATTGCACATTAATGCGAATTCAAACGAAAGGGATAACGGGAAAAAGGGGTGCATGCAAAAATAAAAAGGGAAAACGGGAGCGGGATGTTCATGTAACAATAAAGAACGGGGAAACACATTTATCAAAGAATACTAATTCATATGGACCAAGTTCTCTATGGTAAGAGCCTAAAAATATCCCCAGCAAAGTCGCCATGTTGTCGCGCCTCTTTTTCTCGCGAAATCGGGTTTTGACACGTGACAACTCTTTTAAGATAATTTTAAAAGAGAGAGAGTCGCCACCTAACGAGTTTGAGGTGCGTTAGGGAACCTATTTGCAACTAAACTCTGGTTTAACCAGTTTGCGTCACCAAAGATTGGGTAAGGGCTCAAATTACCTCGAAGAGAAGGTGTTATGCACTCTTCGAGGTCCACAATTGTGGTCCCGGCCGAACTCGAATTACATGAATTAGTCAAATAGTCAGAGAGAAAAACAAGAAGTTTGGGAAAATTCATTATTAAAAGTCCTTGAGTAAGCACAAACAATTGATTTAAGTACAAGATGGGGGGTCCTAAGTTTGTTAGCCTAAAGGATCACCCCGTGCAACATAAATAATACTTCGTAACTCCCTCGAGATTGGGTGTTACTCGTATTATTCAACAGGCACAGCCTATCATCTCCTGCTACCTGATTACTATCTTTAAGTTTTTACCTAGAGCTCACTAGTTGATTCTAAATTGTGCCTTATGCGTGCACTACCCGTCCCATGCCTACGGCCCAGGAGGCATTTGGACCTCTATTTTTGGATGGTTCTAGACTTAACTTAGGCCGCTAAAAAATGATAATACCAGGCGACATTCAAAACAAGTTGGACTTCATGTAAAGTCAAATAAAGGCTCAAGTTAGCATCCAAACTTAGACAACGAATGCACGCAAACTAATTCTCACATTAGGCGTTAGACAGTTTCAGAATTAAAGCCATTAAGCTCTATAGACATGGTTTCCATGTGACCTTGGGATTCAAACATGCAGGCAGTTTCAGATGCAAGGTGACATTTTATAGACATGATTTCTAAACAACTATACAGTTTAGGGGGATTTGGTATTGCATGTTGATTATTGAAATTACAGACTATAAGTGATTAAACCTATAGACATGATCTCTAGATGATTTATGCAGTATTTGGCAGTGATAACCATCGGAAATACTCAGAATTACTCAGTTTGATCCTATAGGCATGCTTTCTAATAGTGACACGCTAAGTAACGAAATAGTGTTCGAATGTTCAGTATTAACACTTCAAAGCGAGTGGTATTATCCTATAGGCAGGATTTCTAACAATTAGTAATTGAAACTGATTTTTTATACTTTGCTCCTGTAGTAATGTCTTCTAGTTGAGCAGTATACCAACAAATTTCTAATAGTGACACGGCTAAGCAACGAAATAGTGTTCGAATGTTCAGTATTAACACTTCAAAGCGAGTGGTATTATCTATAGGCAGGATTTCTAACAATTAGTAATTGAAATTGATTTTTTATACTTTGCTCCTATAGGAATGTCTTATAGTTGAGCAGTATAACAACAACAAACTAACCAACTAAAGTCATATAGGCATGATTTCTAGATGAAGATCAGTAGAACATAATCTAGTATAATCCTATGGTCATGGTATCTAATGAATATGCTGCAGTTATGCAAATTGAAAAATTGGTCATTGACATTTTATTTCCTATAGGCATGATATCGAAATAAACACATAGGGAAGAATATGTTAAACTAATTAAACACTCAGGTCTTATAGGCAGGTTATCTAACAACACATAGGAGCAGAACATGTTGAACAAATTAAACACTTAAAGCAGGATTTCTACCCGTTTCATGCAAACACTAGAATAGACCTTTTTTCCTGATTTTACTAACACCCCAATTGTTATTATAGAATTATTACAGGACCAATGAATGAAATAAATTACAAAGTTACAAAATAACTATAGTGGGCCTAAGACAGGCCCAAAGTATACTCAGCCCAGCCAGGCCTTCATTTTTATATCCATACAGGTTACACCACAACCCAGCAATCACAAATGGTCAAACCCAGAAAGCAATCTTCATTTACATAAAATAGCCAAAACTCAGTAGCCATAGTTGATCAAAGATCCAGAAAACAACCATTTACACAAGCCCATTGGCTTATTCAGTAGGTGAAAATGGGGCAGAATTGAGCAATTAGGACAAAGTGGCAAAGAACCTTAGTCCCTAGTGTGTCAGATTTCACAAGGGTCTCAAATGGACCCCGAGCAGTGCTCACGATAGGGCGGTTGATAGAGAAGTTTTAGGGGGGGAGGGGACATGGCTTTCAGCCGGCCACTCATAACAATAAACAACCAATAAAATAGTGATAAAGTAATAGGTTTGGAAAATCATTTGCAAATACTACAAAATGATCACATAATGGTCATGTCAACACAGGGGATGCGAGCACTCGAGAAACAGGATAATGTTGCAAATTGTCTCATAACACATTGGGTCAGGGTGACATGTTAATAGGAAATAGGGAGCCTGAAGCTTATGAGATTACCAAGTTGATAGGCATTAGGCTAGTAAGACAAGTAATCACTAATGTAACAAATTTAAAACCTAAGGAATCAAATTATGCTAACCACAGGGATCAAACAATATAATACAACAGAATTAGATATCATAGAGGGCATCAGTCAAGAAAGACTAGTTTAAAGGATAATAGGTTGCTATAGGTACAGATCAAGAACACATGGAGTGACAAACATAGTCATAGGGGCATATTTGCACACTCAGAGTGAAGGTTTTAACAGATTTGGGCCGACTAATAATATCAACTAATCACTAGAAAATCAGAATCAGGAAGTGAACAGGGATTAGGCCATATAATCAAGGCATAATACTCAAGTTGTCAATAACATTAAGCTAAACATGCTTTGAATTGTCCAGATTGCCTAGGTTAGGGGAAGATACATCATTAGGGCTAGCAAATATAGGTAGAATCAACCATAAAAAGAGTCAAGGGAATACATTAGGTCATGCAATTCAGAGAACATAGTCATGCTAATTAAAAAATAATGGAATAAATATTGCGAAGGTTGAGAAACTAACCAGTTACTGTTCAATAAACAAGAAAAGAACAGTAGGTAGGACCCGAAATCTCAAATGTGTCAAGTTCCCAAGAGTTTCAAGAAACCAGGGCAGTACTCACACCCAAGAAAGGTCGAAAAAGTAAGAAATCCGATGGCCTTGGCTTTCAGCCGGCCAAGAGCCAAAACAGAACGAGATAATAAACGAAGAAAGTAAAGCCTCAGTTTTTATTGAAAATTTTTAGTGATTTTCGTCTGTCCAAAAAAGGGAAGGGGAAAGGGTTTATATAGTGGTAAAATCAGCACATAAGTAAGGAAATACAATCAATCAAAACATAAAAGGAAAGAAGAACACATAAATCAATTTAAAATCGGATTATGAGAAGAAACCGGTAAACCCTAGTTTGACTAGGATCAGAAATTGGCCGGAGAACTGGGGATATCGGAGCCTCGTAGCTTTACCATGATCGTATAAGGATGAAATATCGTCCAGATCTTGAAGAATAAGGCAGATTTCTTAGGTTCAAAGATGGGTACTTGCCAAAATTAGGCAAGTACTAAGTTATACAAAATTTGTACCAGTAACAATGATACAATCCCCAAAACGTAAGCAAATCATGGTAAAGATCCATGGACGGGCTAGATTCAGATGGGGCTTGGGGTGACAGCTAGGGTTTGTGATTTGAGGGAGAAGGTTCGAGAGGATTTGGGGGCGGCCGATTTGGGAAAAGTGGGATAGGGTTAGGTTTAAGGGGTTATAAAGAGGGGTGAGGGATTATTATGGGCCGTTGATAATTTGAGATCAACGGCCAAGATCGAAAGGGAGTGGGGCGGGTCTATTTAGGTGGGTTGCGACCAGGTTTTAGGTAATGAGTGTATTGGTTTTGGGATGGGGTTATTGGGCTGGTGTATTAGGTATTTTTGGGCCATTATTTGGTTCGAAAATAGGTTTAGTGTGAGGCTAGTTTTTATGTACCCAACATTTTAGAAAAAATAATTTATAAAAGTAATTAATGAATAACAAAAATATTATTTGTGTACTAAAATGATTAAAACTAATAACTTAACATTATAAAAATATAAAAGTTATTGTTTGCATAAATAATGTAATTATACATGAATATAGGCTATTATTGCAAAAATATGCAATTAGCCTAAAAATACAAATGTAATTATAAAAAATGCAGTAAAAATGTTTAAAAACATATATGTTGGTGTAAATAATAAGTTTGGATGATTAAATCATCATAAAAAGAATTTGAAGGATAATTATTGGATATTTATATAATAGAATGCAGAAAGAAATTAATTTAAAGCCTTTAAAAATTATGAAAAATTATGAAAAATGCTTGTATAGGTTTATAAACTAAATGATGATGCAAATATACTATTTTGAAAGTATATATATATATATTTAGAAGTATGAGCGAAAAATTGGGTATCAACATCACTTTTGGCCTCCTCTCTCCAAAATTATGCTTCCGAGGAATACATAGTTTGTTTAAATGTTTAAGGCTCATTTTCCAACAAGAATGTTAGAAAATCTAGTCCACATGAAGTAGATGTCCTTTGACGTTTACTATGTCTTGGATTGTCCTTATTAGGTGTATTTTTCTTTGTTTCTTCCCCGGGTTGCATATTCTTTCGCTAGACGACTCACATTTATTTTTATATGGATATATAATTTCAAGAAATTCAATATTATCCGATTGTATTATCTCATTTAGTGTAAATATCTGGATTTTCTTATTTATGAACTAGAAAACGATATGAGTTACTATTGGTTGCAATATCCAATGAAAATACAATTATAGTTTTTTGGTCATATTTTACCCTTTTGGGTTTAGGAACTTGTACATTAGCTAAACACCCCCATATTTTGAAGTATTTCAAGTTGAGCTTTCTCCGTTCCATTTATCATATGGAATAGATTGTATTTTTCTAAGAGGGGACTCGATTAATGGTTAGATGTAAGAATAGCTTCCCTAACAAAGCTATGGGGTAAACCAGAACTTATCGACAAGGCATTCCTTATTTCCTTTAAAGTATTTTTTCTTTTTTTCTTTTCGCAATTTCATTAGATTGTAACTAGTAAGGGCATGTTGTTTTGTGAATAATGTCATATTCCAAATATAATTAAAGAAGTTTCATATTCTCCACTCCTATCACTTCATTTTTTTTTGTTTAGTGCATCAATTGCTTCACGTTTATTACTAAATAAGTAAATATAACAATATCTAGTACTATCGTCAATAAAAGTTCTGAAATACTTGTTTCACCATGAGATGATATTGACTTGATATCAAAAATATCTAAGTGAGTTAAGTCTAAAGGATTTAAATTTCTTTCAACTAACTTATATAGATGCAATATACTTTGATTCCACATATATTTGACATTTTAACTCCTTATATTTAAATTTAGGTAACACTTTCAAGTTAATTATTTTTCGCATAGTTTTAAAGTTGACGTGACTTAAATTTTCATGTCATAACTTAATTGACTCAAGTAAGTAAGAAGAAGCTTCAACTTTGCTTATTTGAACAACAATTACATTCAGCTCAATTAGGTAATATTCTTTTTGTAACGACTCAATCGATCATTTTGAAAATTTGCATTCAATTCGGTGACTTGAGATCATGATTAGCTCTCATATGATGTATTATGACTTGCTTGTATCATCGCTTTTGATTTTCGAGTAGCTCGGGATTGGTTTGGAAGAATGGATCTCATTCTAGAAGCTTTAAGTTGGAATAGTTGACCAAATTTGATTTTTTATGTATTTGATCTCGGATCGGAGTTTTGATGGTCTCGTTAGGTCCAGATGGTTATATTAGACTTGGGTGTATGCTCGAATTCTCATTTGGATGTTTATAGAAGGTTTTAGCTCTAATTGGCGAAAATTGGCAATTTGAAGGTTGGAAGGTTCATAGGTTAGACCGAGAGTTGACTTTGATGTTATCGAGTTCAAATTATTGTTCTGAAAGTTGGAATATGTTCGTTCTACCATTTTGGACTTGTGTGCAAAGTTTTGTTAGACTTTGGATTGGTTAGGTTTGAATCAGACGCTTGGTTCGAAGTTTGAAGTTTCATGAACTTAAGAGATTGTTCTTGATCGACGATTTGTGATTTTGGTGTCATTTTACGGGATTTGAGGCCTCTATTAGGTCTGTGTTACGTTTTGGGACTTGTTGGCAAGATCGTATGAAGGTCCGAGGGGCTCGGGTGAGTTTCAGATCAGTTTGGAACATGTTGGTTAATGCTGGTTTTTGGCAGGGATCTGGTGTGATCTCACCTTCAGAGCTATGGTCATAGGTGCGGTGTCTACATATACGGACAAGTGGGCGTACAAGCGAGGCAAGTCTGGAAAAGTAGAAGACCGCAGAAGCGGAATGTTGGCGCATCTGCACGTCTGCAGGAGCGGTCACTAGAGCGTAGAAGCGCAACTACTATCGTAGAAGCGCAACTATTGTCGCAGAAGCGACTGTGGGTGAGGTGAGGCATTTTCGCAGAAGAGGGTTGGTGGCCACATATGTAACGACCCGACCGATAGTTTTGCATTATAGGACCCCATTCCCCTAAATGAAACTTCCCATAGCGGCTTATTGTAATTTATGACTTGCAGGGGCGGGTGGTCCGGGTTTCGGAAGTGTTTAGAGTGCTATAGGACACTTGGTTCCTTAAGGTTGGCCTTTAAGGCCAAGTTTGACTTCGGTCAACATCTTGGGTAAATGACCCCGGAATCGAGTCTCGACGATTCTGGTAGCTTCGTATGATGATTTCGGACCTGAGTGTATGTTCAGAAAGGGTTTCTAATGACCCAGGAGCGTTTCAGCGCCCAATATTGAAATTAGAAGTCCCTTAAGTTCCTATTGTGGTTTGGGACGTGTTTTTGTGTAATCGAGGTCCGAATGGAATTCCGAGATCGGGAATAATTCCATTATGTCATTTATGACTTGCCTGTAAAATTTGATGTCATTCCGAGTAGTATAGGTCGGTTCGGCGCGTTGTTAACGAAGTCAAGAAAACTTAAAGTTCCGAAGTTTGGTTCAAGGGGTTTTGAGGTGTGATTTTGAGTTTTAGAGTTGTTTTGGGTGTTCCAAAGGCTCGAGAGAGTCTGTATCATGAGTTGGGACTTGTAGTATATTTGGACGGGGGCTCGGGTGGGCCCAGGTGCCTCCCGGACACCACACGAGGCCAAAAACCAGCTGAAATAGCTGCTGGTGCACCTATTCTGGTGTGATCCGCAGGTGCGGTTGCCCAGTCGCAGGTGTAGGACCGCTCCTGCGGTCCCAGCCTCGCAGGTGCGACCCCAGCGGGCAGTCCATTTCTCACAGGTGCGGACAAAGTTCCGCATAAGCGGAGCCGCAGGTGCGGTCTCCCCTCCGCAGGTGCAGGCCCAGGCTTCCTCGTCCATTTCTGCAGGTGCGGTCCTCGAGCCGAAGGTGCGAAAACACTGTCAGACAATATGTTTCTTAAATACGGGATTCTTCATTTCTTCCTCCATTAGAACACCTTGAGAGCTTGGGAAAAGGGCTCAATGACCCAACCACTTGAAGGTAAGTAAATTCTATCTTAAAGTGGTTAATGCATGCATTCTTAGTAGGATTTAACTACTTATTTAGTGGAAAATTTAGGAATTTGGATAGTAACCTAGGGCCTTCGAGAATTTAGAAAATTTCCCGTCAACTAGCTATGAAATCAAGTAAAAATCATGTATTAATGATCCTTAGGCTATGGGCGAGTGTTTCCTTCGAAAATTTTTGGAATCCGAGCATGCGGGCCCGGGGTTGGATTTTAGGATTTCTTCAAGAATGGCGAATTTGACTTAGTAGTAGGAGGATTTTCATACTTTGAGCATAAATTGATGAATTTGTATAACATTTGGCTAGTTTCGAGTCCTCGGGTGTAGAGTTCGGAGTTTCGGGCGCGTTCTTGGTCCGGGGAGTATATTCATCACGAGGTGAGTCTCCTTTCTAACCTTGTAAGAGGGAATTGTCCCCATAGGTGATTATAAATAATTTCATGTCCTTATTTGCAGGAGCTATGCACGCACGAAGTGACGAGAGTCCTTGCGTAGCTACTACTATGTTATGTTGGGTAGTTCTAGGACTCACGAGCATGCTTATATGTGCCTTACATGTATTACTAAACGTATTTTGAGTTGCTTATTATCGTTGATTTGGCATGAGAATATTAGGAAGTTGTGTTCCATGATATATTGCTTAAGTTCTTGCCTTAAAGAATAATCTCTGTTAATTCCTTAAAAAAATTGATAATCTTATGTATGTATACGGCACCGCGTCACATGTATGATTCGTGAGCGGAATAGCCCTACTATTATGTAAACCGCTTCGCATGTTCGACTCGCGACCTGGGTAATAGATGCATCTATGGTTCGAGCCGTTCGACCCTCGGCAGTGCACATTTATTTTCGCGACGTTTCGGTCGTACGCTTCCGGCCTATTATGTGTTGTATGATTTACTGGGAATTTGTTGTAATTGTATAAACTGGTTCATGTTAATAAGGGAATTCAGTACATTATGTGCTAGTGAAATTTGACATGCAAAGGTAAATACAACTATACTTGATAATTTATATCTTTGTGATTTCTACGACGGTTATGCCTGCCCAGTTCCTATTAAATCATGTTATTTATAAATGTTGACCTTAGTATGTATCACGTCTACCTCTCACTACCTCTTCGGAGTTAGGCATGATACTCACTAGGTACATATTTGTTTTATGTACTCATGCTGCACTTCTGTACTTAATTGTACAGGTTTAGAGGCTGGTGCACCTGGTTATCAGACCGGAGCTCGATTCCGATCTTAGTTGGACCCGACTTCACAGTGAGCTGCTTCTCCTGACGATCCTCGGCAGTCCCATGGAGTTTTCTTTTGCTTATTTCCGGTGTATTTTCTTTCAGACAGTGGGATTGTATATTATGTTTTGTATAGTCTGTTAGTATGCACGTAGGACTTGTGACACTAGTTCCTGGAACACACGTAGTTTTTATTTTGGTTTGCAGTCTGTATATATATATATATTGGCGCATTCCTCTTTTTGACTGCTTTTGGTAAAAAAGGCTTGCTATCTTTTTCAATAAACATTTTGAACTTTAAAACTTGGCACGTATTGGGATGTTTAACCAAGCATGGAAGGAAATCCTTAGAAATTTAAGTGTGGGCTTGCCTAACCCTGGTGTTGGGCTCCATCATGACCTGAATTAGTATTTTGGGTCGTGACAGCATATGTGATTCCACATAAGCGGTTATTGGGTCGCAGATGCGACATCCCTAAGAAGATTTTATATATTTTGAGGGTTGAGTTATTTTATAACATTTTGAGATCTAGAGCTCGGATTTGGGAGATTTTGGAGGCGATTTTCACAATTTGGATTGGGGTAAGTATTTTTTTACTCGGATTTGATTATTGTACATGATTCCATCTTCGAATTTGGAATTTTGATTATGAATCTAAAAGAGGAATTAGGAGTTTTTGTCTAAACTTTCTAAAGTAATTAATTGAGTTTGAACATCGATTCGGAGTCGGAATTGGATGAAATTTGTATGGTTGGACTCATATTCGAATGGGTTATAGGAATTTGTTAGTTTTGTCGGGTTCTAAGGTGAGGGCTCGGGTTGACGTTTTGGTTGAATTTGAGTATTTGATTAAAGATTTGACATTTATCGTTTGGGTTTATTTTCTATGGCATTATTTGATGTTTTGAGTTTCTTTTGGCTAGTTTCGAGCCGCTTGGAGGTCGATTTGCACAGGATATCATTTTTATAGTATTGTTTTGGCTTGTTCGAGGTAAGTAACATATCTAAATTGGGTATTGAGGGTACCTTCTTGCTATAGTTTTAGTCCGGGAGTGTTGATTCTTGTTCCCAAAACTAATAAGATTATACAAATTGCCGAGTGTTGGAGAATTGGACCTTTACGAAGAATTATAACTCAAAAAGGAGTGCCCTAGCTCAAAAAGGCAAGAAGGAGTGCAGCAGGCCAAACTGAAGTCCGCAGAAGAAAATGTGGTTCACGAAAATACACCTGTGGTCGCAGAGCTGATACCTAAGCCTTAGAAGATTGCTAACAAGTGCGGTCTGCATATCAAATCTTGCAACCGCATAACCTGGTCTCACTGACAAGAATTCAAAAAGTTTGGAGAAGGTGCAAAATGACCACGTGTGAAGCCTTTCCAAAAGTGCAACCACAGAAGGAAAAGTGCGGCCGTAGAAGTTGAAGTGCAGCTGTAGATGGAATTATGCGGCTGCAGAAGCTATCCAACTGCAGAAGACAAGCAAAATTGCACATGGAATTGTATGGCCACAAAACCTCTGAAGGTTACTTTTCTTAGCAAATTTTAGGGCATTATAAAAAGACAGGAAACATTTTTTAGGGCAAGCTTTATATTGTTTTGAGCAGTAGCGGTTTTATTTTACTGTTTTGGGAAAGTAGTGACTATTTTGGGTGAAGACACATTAGTTTTATCAATTTAATCTTAGTTTATGGCTTTAAATAATTCTTCTTCTTTGTTTACTTCACTTTCTAATATGAGTAGCTAGATTCTCTCTAGGGTTGTGACCCAACCCTAGTGTGTAATCCTTTTGGGTCATTAATTTAATGTTTGTTTATGAATGTGTGTTTATTATTTAACATTTTATGCATTATTTCTAGAATTAATGGTTGCAAACATTGATTCATGCCTATTTGACTTAGTTCTCACTTGAGAAAGAGGGACTTTGTCGAGGAAAAATTGTCTAACAAGAAATTAGGCTAGTTAAGGTTTTGGCTAGTATAATTAAAGGGTTTGAACTAGAGATAGGGAAAACCCAACTTGAGCTCATATCAATTGTTTGAATTGATATCCAATTGGACTTGAGAAAGCCAATTGGGGCATAATCACTCTATAACCCAGAGTTATTGAGTGAGTAATTGAGTTTTGAGAGTTATAAGACACCCCGGTCACTAAAACAAGCATTAACATGATTTACCTATTAGGTTAGCACCTAGGCGAACCTAGGCTTTTTTACATTTGATAAAACATCAAAAATAATTACTCTCTTTCTAGTTTATCCTATTTAGTTTAATTTTGTTAGTGTTAATTTTAGACTTAGAAAAAAACAACTTTGTTTTCTCTTGCTATCATACTTCTTTGATATTATGTTTTTTTCTATTTATATGACTACATGAGTTATTATTCTTGTTAGGAAGCATGTCTAGGTTGTCTGCTTAATTGTTTGAGATATGATAGGGCTATTCTTGCCATGTTCAGCTATTTGCCTTAGCCTTAGTAGTACTGTTCAATCATTATTGTTATATCCGCATGTTATATCTTTGTCTCTGTGCAATTTTTTGATATGTTGTCTCACATGTTATTGGTGTCCTTTTATGTGACACGAGTTTGAGCTGAATTTGTGGAACATTATGATATTCTGTGTTATATAATTTGGTTATATTTCTGTGAGACCATGTCATATGGAGACTTGAGCGGATTGATGACTAATGTGGGCTATAGAGACGTATTGTGAGTTATATTTGGGCGCCATCACGATCTGAGTTAGTATTTTGGGTCGTGACAACATGGTATCAGAGCCCTAGGTTCATGTAGGTCTCACAAGTCACTTGAAAACCTAGTAGAGTCTTGTGGACGGTATCGAGACGTCTATACTTATCTTCGGGAGGCTATAGGGTGTTAGGAAAACCTCTCCTTATTTTTATTCTATCGTGCAGTCAATGGTTTACTAAATTTAATTCTTCTATTCTCTCACAGATGGTGAGGATAGGTGCATCCGATATTCCAGACCCGGGAGGGGCCGCTACCCTCGTTGTTCTAGGCCGGGGGAGGGCACCAGACCGAGGTAGCTATTCCAGTCATACCACCACCAGAGGACCCTACTATAGAGGATCAGGGTGAGGTGCCCCCAGCAGGTCTTGCTCCAGTGGACTTTATGACGGCGCCAGGATTCCAGGAGATCATGGGCCATATGATGCGGTTTATGGACACCATGTCCCAGGCCGGTTTATTTCCGGCAGATCCGACCACATCTTATGCGGGAGAGGGGGCCCAGAATCTTACTGCCCAGGCTGCAGGTCAAGCAGCAGCATTACATCATACCCCGGGTACACTACCAGCGGGTGGAGCCCAGCCAGTAGCAGCAGCACCTGAGCTCAGACCAGCTGCAGACGGCGATCCGCAGAAGTTACTGGATAGATGGACCCGATTGAACCCTATTATATTCGGGGGTGAGAAGGGCGAGGATGCCAGGACTTTATTGATAGGTGCAGGGACAGACTGCACAAAATGAGGATACTGGAGTCCCATAGAGTGAACTTCACTACTTTTCAGCTTGAGGGCAGGGACCGCAGATGGTGGCAGTCCTATATCCTGGGTAGATCGGCAGGTTCCCCTTCCATCACTTGGGAGCAGTTCACTCAGTTGTTCATGGACAGGTATATTCCCCCCTCCGAGAGGGAAGAGCTGCGATATCAGTTTGACCAGCTGGAGCAGGGACAAATGTCAGTGACAGACTACGAGGCCAGGTTTTCTGAGTTGTCTCGTCATTCCCTTATGATACTTCCTACTGATTCTGAGAGAGTGCGGAGATTTGTAGTTGGGCTGCACTTAGGTATTAGGGCCAACATGGCCCGAGAGGTGGAGATGTGGACTCTCTATCAGCTTGTGGTCGAGATAGCTCGCCGGATTGAGGGTTATCATTCGAGAGGCAGAGAGAAGGATCAGCTGGATAAGAGAGCTAGATTTTCAGGAGATTTCAGAGGTGCCCCAGCCAGGGGTAGAGGTTAGTTCGGTAGAGGCCAACCTAGCAGGCCTCCATATTCAGCTCCTCCACCACCTCCCCGTGGTGCTCTAGTGAGGCCCTATTTCAGCACCATGCCAGAGAGTTCCTACCGCCCACCAGCCATTCAGGGTTCCTCAGGCGGGTATTCCGATCATCAGGGGTCTTCTAGTCCTTACTTCAGTGCTATGCCAGAAAGTTCTCACCGTCCCCTAGTTGTCCAGGGTCCTTCTTCAGGGCAGAAGGCCATGCCACCAGGTAGATGTTATGAGTGTGGGGATCCAGGCCATATGAGGAGGACTTGTCCCAGGCTTAGGGGCAAGGCCATTCAGCAGAGCTATCAGCCTACACTTTCAGCACCGGCAGTTCGTCCACCTGAGGTGAAGGGCACACTGGTAGAGGTCGTCCCAGAGGTGGAGGCCAGGCAGGGGGAGCTCTTCCAGCCCCTATTCATTCCAGTAGAGGTCAGTCTTCCGGTGCTCCAGCTAGATTCTATGTTATCCCATCCAGATAAGATGCAGTGGCCTCATACACCGTGATCACAGGTATTATTACAGTATGTGGTAGATAGGCATCGGTCTTATTTGATCTAGGATCCACTTATTCCTATGTTTCGGTCTTATTTGCTCATTTTCTGGATGTCCCTCGTGATTCCTTGGGTTCTCCTATTTATGTGTCCACTCCCCTGGGCGGTTCTGCGGTTGTAGACCGGATTTGTCGGTCCTGTGTGATTTTGTTTTGTGGGTTCGAGACTCGAGCGGATCTCTTATTCTCTTATTGCTCGACATGGTTGATTTCGAGATTATTTTAGGCATGGATTGGCTATCTCCTTATCACGCCATGCTAGATTGCATGCCAAGACAGTTACTTTAGTCATGCCAGAGTCGCCTAGGCTAGAGTGGAGAGGTTCCTTAGTTAGTGCAGCCAGTCGGGTTATTTCATTCCTAAAGGCTCGACACATGGTCGAGAAGGGTTGTCTGGCATACCTCGCCTATGTGCGGGACACCACCACCGAGTCTCCGACGATTGATTCAGTGCCAGTGGTTCGAGATTTTGCTGATGTATTTCCTTCGGACCTTCGGGGCATGCCTCCAGATCGTGATATTATTTCTGCATTGATTTAGCTCCAGGCACCTAGCCTATTTCTATTCCTCCGTACTGTTTGGCTCCGAAGGAGTTGAAGGAGTAGCTTGAGGAGTTGTTGGCTAAGGGATTTATCAGACCGAGTGTATCGTCGTGGGGTGCTCCAGTTCTATTCGTGAAGAATAAGGATGGGTCCATGCGGATGTGTATTGATTACCGCCAGTTGAACAAGGTTACCATTAAGAACAAGTATCCTTTGTCGCGCATCGATGATTTGTTTGACCAGTTGCAGGGTGCTCGTGTGTTTTCTAAGATTGATTTGAGATCGGGGTATCATCAGTTGAGGATTCGGGCTTCATATGTTCCAAAGACTACTTTTCGTAGGAGATATAGCCATATGAGTTCCTGGTGATGTCATTTGGCTTGATTAATGCCCCAACAGCATTCATGGACTTGATGAATAGGGTGTTCAAGTCGTATATTGATTCCTTTGTCATTATCTTCATTGATGACATTTTGATTTAATCACGTAGCCTGGGGGAGCACGAGCAGCATTTGAGAGTTGTACTCCAGACTTTGCGAGAACAGAAGCTATATGCTAAGTTCTCCAAGTGTGAGTTCTGGTTGGATTCTGTGGCATTCTTGGGGCATGTGGTATCCGGAGAGGGTATCAAGGTTGATCCTCAGAAGATTGAGGCAGTTCAGAGTTGGTCGCGTCCTACTTCAGCTACAGAGATCAGGAGCTTTTTGGGCCTAGCAGGCTATTATCGCCGATTTGTGGAGGGGTTCTCTTCTATTGCAGCTCCATTGACCAGATTGACTCATAAGAATGCCCCGTTTTGATGGTCTGACGAGTGTGAGGCGAGCTTTCAGAAGCTCAAGACAACATTAACCTCAACACCAGTTCTAGTATTGCCTTCCGGTCCTGGGATGTATACAGTATATTGTGACGCTTCATGCATTGTCTTGGGGTGTGTATTGATGCAAGAGGGGAGATTTATTGCTTATTCTTTGCGCCAGCTGAAGGTTCATGAGAAGAATTATCATGTGCACGATTTAGAGTTGACAGCGATTGTTCATGCTCTTAAGATTTGGAGGCACTACTTGTATGGAGTGTCCTGTGAGGTTTATACAGACCACCGTAGCTTGCAGCGCTTGTTCAAGCAGAAGGATCTTAGTTTGAGGCAACGCAGATGGCTTGAGTTGTTGAAGGATTATGATATCACCATTCTTTATCACCCGGGCAAGGCAAATATGGTAGCAGATGCTTTGAGCAGGAAGGCGAATAGTATGGGTAGCTTGGCTTATATTGCAGTAGAGAAGAGACCTATAGCCTTGGACATTCAGCCCTTGGCCAATCGCCTGGTGAGATTAGACCTTTAAGATCCCCGTCGAGTTCTTGCACATGTGGTTGCTCAATCTTCATTATTGGGGGAGATTAAGGCTCAGGAGTATGATGATCCGTGTTTGGCTGAGCTACGAGAGACAGTGGTTCAGGGTAGGGCCAAGTAGGTTATTATTGGCGAGGATGGTGTTCTGAGAATTCAGGGACGCTTATGTGTTCCTAAGGTTGATGGCCTGAGGGAGAGGATTCTAGAGGAGGCACACAGTTCTCGGTATTCTATTCATTCTGGTGCTACGAAGATGTATCGTGATTTGAAGCAGCATTACTGGTGGAGGCGAATGAAGAAGGATATTGTGGAGTAGTGGCTAGGTGTCTTAATTTCCAGTAGGTTAAGTATGAGCACTAGAGGCCAGGAGGCCTACTTCAGTAGATGCCTATTCCTGAGTGGAAATGGGAGCGCATCACTATGGACTTCGTGGTTGGGTTGCCGCGGACCTTGCGGAAGGTTGACGCGGTTTGAGTCATTGTGGATAGATTGACCAAATCGGCGCATTTCATTCCAGTAGCTACTACTTATACTTCTGATAGGTTGGCCCAGATCTACATTCGGTAGATAGTCTAGTTGCATGGTGTGTCGGTGTCCATTATATCAGATCGAGGTCCTCAGTTCACCTCGCACTTCTGAAGAGCATTGCATAGTGAGATGGGTACCCAGATAGACCTCAGCACAACATTTCACCCTCAGATTGATGGTCAGTTGGAACGTATAGTTAAGATATTGGAGGACATGCTCAGGGCATGTGTGATTGACTTTGGAGGTCAGTTGGAACAGTTCTTGCCTTTGGCCGAGTTTGCTTACAATAATAGTTATCAGTCCATCATTGAGATGGCACCATTTGAAGCTTTGTATGGTCGGCGATATCGTTCTCCTATCGGGTGGTTTGAGCCTGGCGAGGCTAAGTTATATGGCACCGACCTGGTGAGGGAGACTTTGGAGAAAGTGAAGTTGATTCAGGAGAGGCTCCACACAACACAGTCCAGAGAAAAGAGTTACGCGGATCAGCGGGCGCGTGATGTATCATTTATGGAGGGAGATAGGATCTTGTTGAAAGTATCGCCTATGAAGGGTATTATTAGGTTTGGGAAGAAGGTCAAGCTAAGTCCGAGGTTTATAGGTCCCTTCGAGGTGTCAAGGCGAGTTGGGGAGGTTGCTTATGAGCTGGCCTTGCCTCCCAGTTTATCAGGAGTTCATCCAGTTTTTCATGTATCTATGCTCCGGAGGTACCAGCCCGACATCTCTCACGTGGTTGATTTCAGCACTATTCAGTTGGATGAGAGGTTGGTCTACGAGGAGGATCCAGTTGCTATTATTGATAGACAAGACCGCTAGTTGAGGTCCAAGAGAGTTTCTGCCGTAAAGGTCCAGTGGAAGGGCCAACCAGTTGAGGAGGCGACCTAGGAGTCCGAGGAGGACATGCGGAGCAGATATCCGCACTTATTCAGCACTTCAGGTATGATTCTAACCCGTTCGAGGATGAACGTTTGTTTAAGAGGTGGAGAATGTAACGACCCGACCGGTCGTTTTGCGTTATCGGACCCCGTTCCCCTAAATGAAACTTCCCATAGCGTCTTATTGTGATTTATGACTTGCGGGGGCGGGTGGTCCGGGTTTCGAAAGTGTTTAGAGTGCTATAGGAACACTTGGTTCCTTAAGGTTGGCCTTTAAGTTCAAGTTTGACTTCGGTTAACATCTTGGGTAAACGACCCCGGAACCGAGTTTCGATGATTCTGGTAGCTTCGTATGATAATTTCGGACCTGGGCGTATGTTCGGAATGGGTTTCTGATGACCCGGGAGCATTTTGGCGCGCAATATTGAAATTAGAAGTCCCTTAAGGTCCTATTGTGGTTTGGGACGTGTTTTTGTGTTATCGAGGTCCGAATGGAATTCCGAGATTGAAAATAGTTCTGTTATGTCATTTATGACTTGCCTGCAAAATTTGGTGTCATTCCGAGTAGTATAGGACGGTTCGGGGCGTTGTTAGCGAAGTCAAGAAAACTTAAAGTTCCTAAGTTTGGTTCTAGGGGTTTTGAGGTGTGATTTTGAGTTTTAACGTTGTTTTGGGTGTTCCGAAGGCTCGAGTGAGTCCGTATCATGAGTTGGGACTTGTTGGTATATTTGGACGGGGGCTCGGGTAGGCCCAGGTGCCTCCCGGACACCACACGAGGCCAAAAACCAGCTGAAATAGCTGTTGGTGCACCTGTTCTGGTGTGATCCGCAGGTGCAGTTGCCCAGTCGCAGGTGCGGGATCGCTCCTGCGGTCCCAGCCTGGCAGGTGCGACCCCCAGCGGGCAGTCCATTTCTCACAAGTGCGGACAAAGTTTCGCAGGAGCGGAGCCACAGGTGCGATCTCCCCTCCTCAGGTGCGGGCCCAGGCTTCCTCGTCCATTTTCGTATGTGCGATCCTTTGCGTGCGAGACCGCAAGTGCGGTCCTTGAGCTGCAGGTGCGGAAACACTGTCAGACAGTGTGTTTCTTAAATACGGGATTCTTCATTATTTCTTCATTTCTTCCTCCATTAGAACACCTTGAGAGCTTGGGAAAAGGGCTCAATGACCCAACCACTGAAAGGTAAGTAAATTCTATCTTAAAGTGGTTAATGCATGCATTTAGTAGGATTTAACTACTTAATTAGTAGAAAATTTAGGAATTTGGATAGTAACCTAGGGCCTTCGAGAATTTAGAAAATTTCCCGTCAACTAGCTATGAAATCAAGTAAAAATAATGTATTAATGATCTTAGGCTATGGGTGAGTGTTTCCTTCGAAAATTTTTGGAATCCGAGCATGCGGGCCCGGGGTTGGATTTTAGGATTTCTTCAAGAATGGCGAATTTGACTTAGTAGTAGGAGGATTTCCATACTTTGAGCATAAATTGATGAATTTGTATAACATTTGGCTAGTTTCGAGTCCTCGGTTGTAGAGTTCGGAGTTTCGGGCGCGTTCTTGGTCCGGGGAGTAGATTCATCACGAGGTGAGTCTCCTTTCTAACCTTGTAAAAGGGAATTGTCCCCATAGGTGATTATATATAATTGCATGTCCTTATTTCTGAGGGCTACGCACGCACGAAGTGACGAGAGTCCGTGCGTAGCTACTACTATGTTATGTTGGGTAGTTCCAGGACTCACGAGCATGCTTATATGTGCCTTACATGTATTCCTAAACGTTTTTTGAGTTGCTTATTATCCTTGATTTGGCATGAGAATATTATGAAGTGGTGTTCCATGATATATTAAGTTCTTTCCATAAAGAATAATCTCTGTTAATTCTATAAAAAAAATGATAATTTTATGTAAGTATACGGCACCGCGTCACATGTATGATTCGTGAGCGGAATAGCCCTACTATTATGTCAACCACGTCGCATGTTCGATTCGCGAGCGGGGTAATAGATGCATCTATGGTTCGAGCCCTTCGACCCTCAGCAGTGCACATTTATTTTCGCGATGTTTCGGCCGTACGCTTCCGGCCTATTACGTGCTATATGATATACTAGGAATTTGTTGTAATTGTATAAACTGGTTCATGTTAATAAGGGAATTTAGTACATTATTTGCTAGTGAACTTCGACATGCAAAGGTAAATACAACTATACTTGATAATTTATATCTTTGTGATTTCTACGATGGTTATGCCTGCCTTGTTCCTATTAAATCATGTTATTTAGAAATGTTGACCCTAGTAAGTATCACGTCTACCTCTCGTCACTACCTCTTCGAGGTTAGGCGGGTTACTCACTGGGTACATAATTATTTTATGTACTCATGCTGCACTTTTGTACTTAATTGTACAGGTTCTTAGGCTGGTGCACCTGGTTATCAGACCGGAGCTCGATTCTGATCTTAGTTGGACCCGACTTCACGGTGAGCTGCTTCTCCTGAAGATCCGCGGCAATCCCATGGAATTTTCTCTTGCTTATTTCCCGTCTATTTCTTTCAGACAGTGGGATTGTATATTCTGTTAGTATGCTCGTAGGACTTGTGACACTAGTTCCTGGCACACACGTAATTGTTATTTTGGTTTGCGAGTCTGTATATATATATACATATATATATATATTGGCTCGTTCCTTTTTTTGACTGCTTTTGGTAAAAATGGCTTGCTATCTTTTTCAATAAATGTTTTGAACTTTAAAACTTGGCACGTATTGGGATGTTTAACCAAGCATGGGAGGAAATCCTTAAAAATTTAAGTGTGGGCTTGCCTAACCCCGGTGTTGGACGCCATCACGACCTGAGTTAGTATTTTGGGTCGTGACAGCATATGCGATTCCGCAGAAGCGGATATTGGGTCGTAGATGCGACATCCCTAAGAAGATTTTATATATTTAGAGGATTGAGTTATTTTATAACATTTTGAGATCTAGAGCTCGGATTTGGGAGATTTTTGAGGCGATTTTCACAATTTGGATTGGGGTAAGTACTTTTTACTCGGATTTGATTATTATACATGATTCCATCTTCGAATTTGGAATTTTGATTATGAATCTAAAAGAGGAATTAGGAGTTTTTTACTAAACTTTCTAAAGTAATTAATCGAGTTTTGAACATCGATTCGGAGTCGGAATTGGATGAAATTTGTATGGTTGGACTCATATTCGAATGGGTTATAGGAATTTATTAGTTTTATTGGGTTCTAAGGTGCGGTCTCGGGTTGACGTTTTGGTTAACTTTGAGTATTTGATTAAAGATTTGACATTTATAGTTTGGGTTTATTTTCTATGGCATTATTTGATGTTTTGAGTTGCTTTTGGCTAGTTTCGAGCCTCTTGGAGGTCGATTTGCACAGGATAGCATTTTTAGAGTATTTTTTTGGCTTGTTCGAGGTAAGTAACACTAAATTGGGTATTGACGGCACCTTCTTGCTATAGTTTTAGTCTGAGAGTGTTGATTCTTGTTCTCAAAACTAATAAGATTATACAAATTGCTGAGTGTTGGAGAATTGGACCTTTACGAAGAATTATAACTCAAAAAGGAGTGTCCCGGCTCAAAAAGGCAAGAAGGAGTGCAGTAGGCCAAACTGAAGTCCGCAGAAGAAAATGCGGTTCGCGAAAATACACCTGCGGTCACAGAGCTGATACCTAAGCCTTAGAAGATTGCTAACAAGTGTTGTCTGCATATCAAATTGTGCAACCGCATAACCTGGTCTCACTGACAAGAATTCAAAAATTTCGGAGAAGATGCAAAATGACCACGTGTGAAGCCTTCCCAAAAGTGCAGCCACAGAAGAAAAAGTGCGGCTGCGGAAGTTGAAGTGCAGCTGTAGATGGAATTATGTGGCTGCAGAAGCTCTCCAACTGCAGAAGACAAGCAAAACCGCACATGGAATTGTACGGCTGCAGAATCTCTGAAGGTTACTTTTGTTAGCAAATTTTAGGGCATTATAAAAAGATAGGAAACATTTTTTAGGGCAAGCTTTATATTATTTTGAGCAGTGGCGGTTTTATTTTACTGTTTTGGGAAAGTAGTGACTATTTTGGGTGAAGACACATTAGTTTATCAATTTAATCTTAGTTTATGGCTTTAATTATTTCTTCTTCTTTGTTTACTTCCCTTTCTAATATGAGTAGCTAGATTTTCTCTAGGGTTGTGACCCAACCCTAGTGTGAAATCCTTTTGGGTCATTAATTTAATGTTTGTTTATGAATGGGTGTTTATTATTTAAGTTTTTTATGCATTATTTCTAGAATTAATGGTTGCAAACATTGATTCATGCCTATTTGCCTTGGTTCTCACTTGAGAAAGAGGGACTTTGTCGAGGAAAAATTGGCTAACAAGAAATGAGGCTAAGGTTTTGGCTAGTATAGTTAAAGGGTTTGAACTTGAGATAGGGAAAACCCGACTTGAGCTCATATCAACTGTTTGAATTGATATCCAATTGGACTTGAGAAAGCCAATTGGGTCATAATCACTCTATAACCGAGAGTTATTAAGTGAGTAATTGAGTTTTGAGAGTTATAAGACACTCCGGTCACTAAAACAAGCATTAACATGATTTACCTATTAGGTTAGCACCTAGGCGAACCTAGGCTTTTTTACATTTGATAAAACATAAAAAATAATTACTCGCTTTCTAGTTTATCCTATTTATTTTAATTTTGTTAGTGTTAATTTTAGACTTAGAAAACAACAATTTTGTTTTCTCTTTCTATCATACTTCTTTGATATTATGTTTTTTCTATTTATATGACTACATGAGTTATTATTCTTGCTAGGAATCATGTCTATGTTGTCTGCTTAATTGTTTGAGATATGATAGGGCTATTCTTGCCATGTTCAACTATTTGCCTTAGCCGTAGTAGTACTCTTCAGTCATGATTGTTATATTCGCATGTTATATCTCTGTCTCTGTGCAATTTTTTGATATGTTGTTTCACATGTTATTGGTGTCCTTTTATGTGACACGAGTTTGAGCTGAATTTGTGGAACATTATGATATTCTATGTTATATAATTTGGTTATATTTCTGTGAGACCATGGCATATGGAGACTTGAGCGGATTGATGACTAATGTGGGATATAGAGACGTATTATGAGTTATATTTGGATCAGGTTGCACTCCACAATAAATTTATATTTGGATCGGGTTGCATGCCGCAACTGTTTGTTATTATCAGGTTGCATGCCGCAACAGGTTATATTGACCACTGATTAGCGCTTGGGCCAGGATCCACCCCTCCGGAGTTTGATATTATAGTCAGCGTAGGCACAATGATATACACATGCTTTGGTGAGGGGCATTTGTTCCAGGTACCCGTACAGTGTTTAGTGATTATGTGTGTGATGGTGAGGGGATTTTGAGCTAGGCACCCGTACATTGCTGAGTGATTTTGTGTGTGATGGAGAGAGGCATCTGAGCCAGGCACCTTGAGCATGCTAGGAGTGAGTGTACTTTATGATTTTACTGTGATATTATTGACTTGACATGTATATTCGACATGTATGCATAGAGATGTATTCCTCTCATGCTAGATCGCAATATGATGTTATTGACTTGACATATAGGCATAGAGATGTATTTTCCTCATGCTAAGTGATAAATGAAAAGTCTTATCTATTGTTGAAAGTTTGGCAAAATCAAAGTTCTCTGAGAAACTCACATATTAGTGATTCCGTGAAGGATATGGGCTTTAACTGTTATACTTGTAAAGCATATCTAGTTTTTTATATTTGTGAACAACATGATCATGATATCTTTTGAGTTATTTACCATTACTGGCATTTATTAAGTCCTTGTGTTATTAATTATTGTTGTTAGTCACTGACCTTCTTCCGAACTCGTCACTGTTTTTAGCCTGAGGTTAGGTTTGTTACTTGTTGAGTACATGGGATCAGTTGTACTCATACTACACTTCTACACCTTGTGTTCATATCTTGGAGCTGATATGGCTATGAATGGAGAGAGCTGGCATTGAAGACGTACCCACTTTTCGGACGTAGCTATCACTTGTCCTCGGTAGTGTAAGATTAAAATTCTATTTATGTATATTTCAAACAGATGTTGTATTTATTTTTATACTAGCTTTGAAAATCTAAATCTTAGTGGCTCATGACTTGTACTACCAATCCTTGGGTTATTGTATTAAAATTCACTTACTTCATTTATTGGTTTTATATTAATTTCATTAAATTATGTTGACTGTTATTTGGCTTATCTAGGCGGATATTGGGGATCGTGACAAGTTGGTATCAGAGCCTAGGTTCATAGGTTCTACGATTCATGTCTAGTAGAGTCTTGAGGAATGGTATGCTGACATTCATACCTATCTTCGAGAGGCTATAAGGCATGTAGAAAAAATCTTTCTTTCTTTATCGTGCGGCATTGATTTAGCTTAAAGCATATCTCTTTGAATTCCTTCCAAATCACTCGTATGTTATGTTGAGCGCTCGGTATCAGTTGTGCATCGACAACTTATGATGTCATGGATGAGTTAATATATGTTTTTTGTGTGTTGGTAATGGGATAACTTGGAAGACTTGAGGTCGGTTCAGACCGCAGCTTAAGCTCGGTGGTTTCAGTTGTGTGAGTATGTGCTCTTGGACTTATATGTCCATTAGTGTCCCTAGAAATGGTATTGATGACTCAGTGAGTGGTTGAGATAGCTATATGATGAGTACTATGTGACGAAGGGCTATATTTAGATGGTTTGGATGTGATGAGAAAGGTTTGCTTAGGGCGTAAAGGGGTGTGGATGTTTGTTTTGTGTATTGATGTGTAGTATTTTCTCGAGTTATGGGCATGTTAAGGGGTCCTTCATGTTGTTCATTTGAGGAATGAAGTGGATTTTCTATGTCTGGTTGACGAGCTTAGACTCGGGAGGATTAAGTGATTACATAGTGGTTGTGGCCATGATAGGGTGTAAAGAGATGCTAGTTTGAGGCTAAGCAGGTGGGTTATATCCTGCGGGATGTTCTACATTGTTTTACTAATTTATTCCAACTATGTCAAGTACTCTCACTTTTACTCTTAGATTACTTAAGTTCTGCCCCTCCAATGTGTGTACTGACTAGGAATCCATGAGATTCCTTCGAACTATGGCACACTGGGGCTGGCCTTTTCCACACTGCACATAATCACTTCCCTACTCAAAGGGTCTTGGTGTGAGCATTACCCGGGATCCCTGAGGTCCTTAGAGAACTTTGACACACCGGGACACCCCATTGGCTTGAGACTTTGGCATCTTGGACTGTTTTGAAGGCCTAGTATTTCCCTGTTCACTTTGGGCCTATCCCAGGCTCCTATAGCATATCTTATATTTATTATGTAATTCATTTATTTATGGTCTGTAATAATATCCTTTGTAAACAGATATTGGGGAAATTAGTAAAGGGAAGGGATTCGTATATGGATTTTTGTAGGGAGACCGGGTAGAAATCATGCTTTAGGTTTATATTGTGTTTACTTGTATTAGAAATCATGCCTTTAGGCTCAATTTATGTTATTTATATTAGCAGTCATGCTTTAGGTTTATATCATGTTTACCGTGCTTTTAGATCACTTGGCATACTAGGTAATGTGTTATAGGATCATTACATCATTTGTTACGAAATTTTGATTCTGCATAATCATGATCACTTAGAAATCTTGTTATTAGGTTATCGCTGCAATTCTGCATAATAAAATGTACATCTTCTGGGTGCATTAGAAATCCTGCTTTAGGACTGTATCTGTATTCGCTTTACATCATGTCTACATCGCCTAAGTCAATAACCTATCCTGTCTATAAGAATGTTTAAAAGCAATTTCAGCACCTAGGCAAGCATGTTTATAGGAGGTATTAAAACTCAAATTGTTTGCTTTCTTTTAGTCAATTTCCAGAATTCTGTTTGCATTTTTAGACAACATGTTATAGGGTATCCCTGAACCACGCCTAGAAAAACTATATGTAATTAAGGACTTATAAAAATTGTAAAACTATGCTCTGTTTAGTTGTGATTGCCCAGATTCAACAGGTTCTCTAAAAATAGGTAGGCAAACTAATTAGGTCTTTACCATTTCGCCTAAACATATGTTGCACACTCTTTGTTTGTCATGCTCACCCAGATATCCTGTTTTAGAACCTTTTCTGGAACATGTGAAATCTTGTTGTTTGAGACGTGCTAACTGCCTGCTTATTTGCGGAGGTAAACATGAGCCCTTAGTCGTTGTCTTACTGGACAGTCCTGTTTGTTCTTTGTTGGCGCTTAGATTTTCCCTTTTAAACACTTTAGGAGAGTCTAGAACTACCTAAAATAGAGGTCTTAAACACCTCTGGTACCACAAGGAAGGGACGGGTAATGCACGCTTAGAGTTCGTTTAATTAAAACCGATTATACAATCGCTAAAGGGAGGGTAATCGGGTAGTAAAAGGATATGATGACTTGTGCGTTAATGCCACGTGTAACCCCTCTAGTTGAGGAAGGATTACCGGGCATTGTACAGATGTGATCCTATAGGTTAATAACTTAGGACTTCCCTATCTTTATACATATGTGTGCTTAGACTGCTTACCTTTTAAAACTCCCTTTATCTTATTTACATATGTGTCCTTAGACTTCTTATCTGTTAAATGACTAATTCACTAAGTAAGTTTGACCGGGACCCACCATTGTGGACCTCGAGGAGGGCCTAACACCTTCCCCTCAGGGTAATTTCAAGCTCTTACCCAATCTCTGGTAATATAGACTGGTTTCATGAGTTACTTGCATCAGGTGCCCTAACGCACCTTAAAATCCATTAGGTAGCGACTTTTCAATTTCTATACCCCTTTCCCAAAAGGAAACGAGTTGTCCCAATGAATGTCAAAATCCGATTTCACGAGAAAAAGGGGGCGCAAATAGCATGGCGACTCCGCTGGGTACTTTAGGCTTTTACCATAACAAACTTGCTTTTTGTAAATTAGTATTGAGCATGCTTCTTTTGTTAATACGTGCACACCCTCTGCCTTTCCCCTTATGTGAATTTAATTGCCCGTTTTGAGCATTTATGATATCCTTTACTGCAGAAACAGACTTATTTCTTTGTTTTCCTATCTTAAACGTCTTTCAATTATTAAATACCGCATTTATTATTTTCCTAACGTGCAAATACGTGAAAACATGCTATTTACTGCTACATAAATCATGCTCAACATCATATTTCACTCGTATCATCCCTATAGCAACGCTTGATGAGTGGTTGCGCTCTTCCTATATATCACCCTTTAAATTCGGAAAGGCATATTTGCGGTAAAACTAGTCGATCAACGGTTTCGTGCCTTTCCCCCTCAAGTTTTCCGCTTGAGCGTACCAGTCTAGACCCTCATAGCAACCTTAATCTAATTATAATTGTACGTGCATCATGGTCAAACCTAACCGCGTTAGTATGTTGTCCACATAATAACCCTTTAAGACAAACCTTATCCAAAAGTCCACCGGGGTTTCCATAATCCCAACGGGCGCAACCACGTTTTGTGCATTAATTTGGAGAACTAAATGACAATATGCTAATCATCGATATATAAATAGTCGAATCTGGAGAGGGAAAGGGCCTGACCTTATTTGTTTTGCAGAAAATGAGGCACGAGGTCCCCAGGTTCGGCATGGTCCAAAATATACCACCACTGATACTAGAGTGGTGGGAAGATCTTTCCTCAAATGAACAAAAACATGTGAAGAAGGTCCTGTGAAATTTTCCTTCTCTGTTAGACATCCAGCCAAATAACATGTTGATAGAAGTTGCAACCATATTCTGGGATCGAGAAAAATCGGTGTTTCGCTTCGAGGATATAGAAATGACCCCGCTCCTAGAAGAAATTGGGGGATTTGCTGAGCTACCTTGGGACAGCCCTGGGCTATTGGTACCAGAAAATCGCACTGGTAGGGGATTTCTAAAAATGATGGGTCTAAAAAAGAACGCCGATTCGAAATGCTTAAAGAAATCTTATATACCATTTGACTTCTTGTATGAGATACGGTCATAGCAAGTCCTAACATATTTTCCATGATGATTTTTCCATCACTTCCTTGGGACATATTCATCGCAGAGTTTTCGTGTTCATTGTTTCCTTCTTGGGTATGATAGTGTTCCCGACGAAAAGGGAAAGAATTCACACTAGATTGGCTATGGTCACCAAGACTCTAATGGAAGGAATCGAGGGACAGACATACACCATAGTCCCTATGATTATAGCTAATATCTACCGAGCTTTGGACCACTGCTAGAAAGGGTCCAAACGTTTCGATGGTTGCAATTTGCTGCTGCAGTTGTGGTTAATGGAGCATCTCCAAAAGGGTCAATATCGCCAGGAGCTTCCACGAAGCGCATGGAATGACCATATTGCCTTCCATCACCCTAAACAGATGACTTATATTCCGGACAGGTTTGCTCAACCAGAGAGTGCTAAGGAATGGGTGGAGTTCTTTGACAATTTGACTGAGGATCAGGTTCAGTGGATGTTTGAATGGTTCCCTACTGACGAGTTCATCATCAGGTCAAGGGACGCTCCTCACTTAGTGTTGATCATGTTAAGGGGAATATACCCTTATGCTCCCATCAGGGTTATAAGGCAGGTAGGAAGGAAGCAGATCATACCGCGGGCAGATTTTCAGGATGACAACATCCCTTACAAGTGTCAAGCTCAGCATATGTGGCACTCAAAGATTATTGTGGAATAAGACACCATCGAGCCAAACAGGTATCATGCGGGAGATTAACCCTTTTAACCGGCATGGTTGGAGGATAACCTAGCTGGGAGAGTTGAGCCAGGAATCGGTCGGGGGAAACAGGGTCATAGATAAAGATGCAGAAACCCAAGTAAAGTACAACAAGTTGCGCAAGAGAATTCATGACTCTGAGGCCAAACATTAGGAGATACACGAGACAGACAAGAGATTAATCAGGGAATGGAGGGAAATGGCTATCACCTCCAATAAAAGGGTAGAATATCTGGAACAGGTTTGATGGAGCTATAAGGAAAGATCAAAAAGAGGGTCGACGACTTCCAGAATGATGAAGGAAGCGAGGGATGACATCTGGCAAGAGTATACCTGTTGTTGGGCATGCACAAACTAGGGAACCTGATTGATGGAGTCAGAAAGATCAATCCTAGGGAAGGTCCTTCTAGGACCAAGTAGATTAGATTTACCTGCTTTCCTAAATGTAATAAAGTTGATTGTCAGTAGTGTCCTATCTTTTATTATCTTAGTGTCGTGTTGGATTCATCTATTTTTATATTAATAAAATGAGGCAATTATTGGCATCTAAGTTCTCCAAAACAACTTGTCGCTAGGCCTACCTCGGGCACAATGAGGCTCCCAAAATAAGACACGAATTTACATTCCGCAACATGTGTTTAAATGTCGCAAATACTCTTTTTAGATTTCGTACTGACTTGGCTACCTTTTGTTTTTCTTTCTTTCTTTTGATTATTTCCATTCCCCAAAGGTTGGTTCGCGCATACTCGCATCATCAGTTTATTACACAAGATCCAGGGGCCCTCCACCTTCTCCTCCTCCTAGTCCACAAAAAGGCAAAGGGAAAGCAAAGATGGATGATTTGAATGTCACCAGAAAAGACAACAACACACATGTTGAACATGCAAAAGCTTCTGAAGGCCGAAGTACTCAGGCCCTAAATGATGTAGTATCACGACTTGAGCAGAAAGTACTAGAAATCCAAGGTCAGCTAGAGCAGGTCCGGAGCTTAGCAAATATATCCCTCACACTCAATATCCCAGATGTCAACCAGTCAAACACTCAGAACCCTGCACCACCACAAAACACACCCAACAAGCGCCCACAAAATCCTCCCACACCTCACCATTATACAACGCCACCACAAAATCAAGCTATCCCACCACAGTACCAGTAAAACACCTACCACACTCCATAAAACACCCCGCCAGTCATTCCTGAACCCCAAAATTCCACCAATGATCACCATTATACCCAAACTCCCGGTCACCAAAACAACCCTATATACGTGGAAACCCTACCTCACTCCACTCATCCCGTATCCTATACACCGGAATCCTTTGAGAAGGACCTGCTCATTAAGAACCTGGATGAAGAGCTCAAGAAGTTGACAAGTCGGGTTCAAGGCGTCGAAGGAAGAAAAGGGGTAGAAGGTCTGAACTATGAAGACCTATGCATACAGCCCGATGTAGAATTGTCGGAGAATTACAAACCTCCCAAGTTTGAAATGTTTGACGGAACAGGTGATCCTAGGGTTCACTTGAGGACTTATTGTGACAAGCTTGTAGGGGTTGAAAAGGATGAAACGATCCGAATGAAGCTTTTCATGAGGAGTCTCACAGGAGATGATTTATCCTGGTACATCAGCCAGGATCCTAAGAAGTGGTCTAACTGGGTGAGTATGGTGTCTGACTTCATGAACAGATTCAGGTTTAACACAGAATGCACCGGATGTCTTCTACATTCAGAACTTAAAGAAGAAGACCACTGAGACCTTTCGCGAGTATGCCACTCATTAGAGGTCAGAAGCATCCATAGTCTGGACGACATTGGACGAGGAACAGATGAACAAATTCTTCGTCAGAGCACAAGATCTGCAGTACTATGAAAGATTGATGGTTATTGAAAACAACAAGTTCTCTAATATCATCAAACTCGGAGAAAGGATTGAAGAGGGCATTAAAAGCGGTATGGTAACAAACTTTGAGGCATTGGAGGCCACAAATAAAGCACTGCAGTTAGGGGGTATATCGAAGAAGAAAGATGTCGGAACAGTAATGGTCGCCCAAGGACCTAAAGGTCCATTTGTATATCAAACCTCCCCACTTACATACCAAGAACCTCCACCCACATATCAACCATCACCTATCAGATATTCCCAACCAGTCACTGCTTATCACACATATAATTCTGAACCCTCTCACTTTCAGTCACCTCCAACTCGCCCAAACTACCCAAGATCTCGGCCTAACTTTGACCGCAGACCACCTAAACAATACACTGCCATTTCCGAATCCATTGACCAGCTGTATGAAAGGCTGAAGGCTGCTGGTTACGTCACCCCTATCCCTGCTGCGATCGTGGAAAATTTATCCCAATGGGTCAAACCAAATAAGACATGTGCATATCATTCTGGCATGATAGGGCACACCATTAACGAGTGCCGAACACTGAAGGATAAGATCTAGACCTTGATTGATAATAAGGTCATTCAGGCCAAAGAAGCTACACCCAACGTTCGCAATAACCCCATCCCAGGTCACAGGGGTGAAGGTATCAATGTGATAGAGACCGATGAGGAGTGGGATCCCGAGAGATCAATAGGACTTATCAAAGAGGGTGACAATCCTAAGAAACCCGCAGTCACGCTCAATCCTATTATAGTACAAATACAGCCGCCAGTGGAGGTTGAGGTAGCTGCATCAGCTCCATTTAAAATTGAGATAGCACCCACCGCAGCTGCGCATGTTCCATTCGAAGTGGAAGTATCCACACCTTTCACTGTAACAGTGTCAACCACGCCGCCTTTCAACACCAAGGCTATACCCTGGGATTATGTGGCCGAAGCTAGAAGAAGAGGAAAGAACAAAATAGAAGAATCCGGCACAGCGCAAGGAATGACCAAAATGGGAAGAGTCTATACACCAGAGCATTTGGGAAAATCCAGTAAGCAGGCTTCTAACAGACCACCCGTTATTGAAACAGGCCTGGACGACCTTTGGAGGAAAGTGCAAGCAAAGGGGTATTCAGTCACCAATCATTTGAACAAGACTCCTGCTCAGATATCTATCTTGTCACTGCTACAGAATTCATAAGTGCACAAGAATGCTCCCTTAAAGGTGTTAAGTGAGGCATATGTACGTAACAACACCACTGGTGGAGAAATGGCCAATATGGTGGGACAAGTGCTAGAAAGTCACAAAATCACCTTCCACGAGGACGAGCTACCATCCGAGGGTTTGAATCATAACAGGGCACTGCAAATCATCGTGCAATGTGAGGACAATTTCATTGCCAGAATTCTGATAGATGGGGGATCCGGTCTCAATATTTGCCCATTGACAACACTGAAGAGCTTGGGCAAAGGCCTGTATGAAATAAGAGAAGGGACTATGAATGTGAAGGCATTTGACGGGTCTCGGAGAGCTACCATTGGAGAGATCAATCTTTGTCTACAGATGGGGCCTACATGGTTTTATGTTGAGTTCCATGTGCTGGATATATCTGCATCATACAATCTGTTGTTAGGACGACCCTGGATACATACCGCTGGGGCTGTAGCGTCAACTTTGCATCAGGTAGTGAATTTCGAGTGGAACCACCAAGAGGTGATTATCCATGGAGATGGGAGCAACCCCATTTACAACCATCAGACTATCTCGGTGGTTGAGAACATAAGAAGGCTCGGGGGAGAAACTTATTATCACATCGAGTGGGTCAATGCGATCGATAAAGAAAAGTGGTGGAGTAGCAAGATAGAAAGTATGCTAGCATGGAGAGGATATGAACCCAACAGGGTCTTGGAAAAAACCTTCAGGGTATCTCCAAACAATACACTTGAAACGTCAGGTACAACCTTTGGGCAAGGGTATCAGTACACCTGGCAAGAATACAATGACTGGTCACCACCGTGGCATGGTCCGTACTATCCACTTGAGCAGCATGTATCGCGCCTGAGTCAGACTTTCTAGCAGACCGACATCATATGGGGATCAGAGGAGGAAGGAGCATTGGCCGCCTTTAGGAACTTGTTCCTGGAGGATGAAGACGTGGACTGTTGTGTAATTGTTGAGAGGAGGAAGGCCCTACCATCCGAGATGTGGAGAAAGGATCATTCCTCAAGAATTGAACTGTCAGACCATCCAGGGCCCAACGAGTCTCGGGATAGCAAGGCTGAACAACATTGCTTGTTTTGTTGTTTTCTAAGAAAATGATTTCCCTTTTGCATTTGTTTTAAATAAAATCTCCAGCGTTCCAAAAACGTTGTTCAAATTATTGAAAATAGTTTTTATGTTTTAATGGATCGATATTTATTATTACAATTTTCTCTCATATCTTTATCTATACAGCATTATTATTTCCTGTCATGATGAACCAACAACTGTGACATGTAATGAGGCAACGGAATAAAAGGATAGTGATTCAAAAAAAGAGGATGTCATACCCGAGGAAATCGTCAGGGAAGTAGAGGATTTTGAGAACAAGCCCAAGTCCAACCTGGACGAGATTGAGATAATCAACTTAGGAGATTCTGAAACTGTCAAGGAGACCCGCATCAGCATTCACCTGTTGCCGTCAGAAAATGAAGAGTACACACAGTTCTTGAAAGAGTATGAGGACATCTTTGCATGGTCATACGACGACATGACCGGGTTAAGTACATCTATTGTGGCTCACAAGTTGCCCACAAACCCGATGTGTCCGCCAGTAAAGCAGAAACTCAGGACAAGCCTGATATGAGTCTAAAAATCAAAGAGGAGGTCACCAAGAAAATCAAGGCCAAGGTCCTCAGGGTGGTTGAATACCCAACTTGGTTAGCCAACATCATTCTAGTTCCGAAGAAGGATGGGAAGGTTAGAATTTGTGTCGATTATCGGGATCTCAACAGAGCCAGCCCAAAGGATGATTTCCCACCTCCAAATATACACATTTTAATAGACAGTTGTGCCAGACATGAACTCCAGTCCTTTGTAAATTGTTTCTCCGGCTACCATCAGATTTGGATAGACGGGGAAGACGCTAAGAAAACCGCTTTCATTACACCATGGGGGATATACTGTTATAAGATGATGCCATTTGGTCTAAAAAATGTTGGGGCCACCTACATAAGGGCTATGACTACCATTTTTCATGACATGAGACATAAGGAGATAGAGGTGTATGTGGACGACATCATCATCAAGTCCAAGAAAGCCATAGATCATATAGCAGATTTGAGGAAGTTCTTCGACATACTGCGGAAGTACAACCTGAAATTAAACCCTGCAAAGTGTGCATTCGGGGTCCCTGCCGGAAAGTTGCTTGGATTCATTTTCAGCCGCTGAGGGATAGAATTGGATCCATCATAAGTCAAAGCCATCCAGGAACTGCCACCGCCAAGGAGTAAGAAAGATGTAATGAGTTTTCTAGGACAGCTAAACTACATCAGCCAGTTCATAGCCCAGTCCATAGTTATATGTGAGCCAATTTTCAAGATGTTGAAGAAAGATGCTGCAACTAGTTGGACTGAGGATTGTCAAAGGGCTTTCAACAAGATCAAGGAGTACCTATCAACACCACCAATTTTGGTCCCGCCAGATCCAGGCAGACCTTTGCTACTCTACCTCGTAGTGTTAGATGGAGCCTTCGGCTGCGTTCTGGGACAGCACCACGAGACAGGGAGAAAGGAACAAGCTAACTATTAACTGAGTAAGAAATTTACTCCATATGAAGCGTGGTACTCTTTATTGTAACGTACCTGTTGTGCCTTGACCTGGATAGCTCAGAAGATGAGGTATTACTTCTGTGCCTATACAACATATCTCATATCAATAATGGATCCCTTAAAGTATATCTTTCAGAATCCTATGCCTACTGGCAATCTGGCTAAATAGCAAATCCTGTTGAGTGAGTTCGACATTGTTTATGTAACTCAGAAAGCAGTCAAGGGACAGGCACTGGCCGATCATCTGGCTGAGAACCTTGCGGAAGGAGAATACGAACCCCTGAAAACGTATTTTCTCGATGAAGACGTGTTATTCATAGGAGAGGGTATTGTTGAATCCTACGACGGTTGGAGGATGTTCTTTTACGAAGTGGCAAATTTCAAAAGAGTCAGTATTGGAGTTGTCTTGGTATCAGAAACTGGCCAACATTATCCGGTATCTGCTAAACTCAGATTTCCCTGCATTAACAACATGGCGGAATACGAGGCTTGCATATTAGGACTCAACATGGCCATTGACATGAACATTCAGGAGCTGCTGGTGATCGGTGATTCAGATTTGCTTGTACACCAGGTACAAGGAGAATGGGCCACCAAGAATTCCAAGATATTGCCATATTTGCACCATGTGCAGGAATTGAGAAAGAGGTTCACGAAGATAGAGTTTCGGCATGTTCCTAGGGTTCAGAACGAGTTTTCCGATACATTGGCCACGTTGTCATCAATGATACAGCATCCAGACAAGAACTTCATTGATCTTATCCCAGTAAGGATCCATATTCAGCCGGCATATTGTGCTCATGTTGAAGAAGCAATAGATGGGAAGCCTTGGTTCCACGACATCAAAAGGCATTTGACAAAAGGAGAGTACCCAGAGCATGCAAACCATACTCAGAAGCGCACGCTTCGGAGGTTGTCCAACAATTTCTTCCACAACGGAGGAACCCTATATAGAAGAACTCCGGATTTGGGATTATTGAGGTGCGTCGACGCAAAGGAAGCTTCAAAGCTGCTTGAGGAGATACATGACGGAACATGTGGCCCGCATATGAATGGCTTTGTCTTGGCCAAAAAGATACTCAGGGCCGGTTATTTCTGGATGGCCATGAATACAGATTGCATCCGATGTGTTCAAAAATGCTACCAATGTCAAGTGCATGCAGATACGATAAAACTGCCGTCGAGTGAGCTAAATGCAACAAGCTCACCTTGGCCATTCGCCGCCTGGGAATAGATTTCATTGGTCCAATCGAGACCACCGCCTCAAATGGGCATCGGTTCATCTTGGTAGATATTGATTACTTCACCAAATGGGTCGAAGCAGCATCTTACAAAGCAGTGACTAAGAAGGTTGTGGCAGATTTTGTCCGCGACCGGATTGTTTGTCGATTCGGAGTTCCAAAATCCATCATCACTTACAACGCCGCCAATATCAATAGTGATCTGATGAAAGCCATGTGCGAGACTTTCAAAATCAAGCACAAGAATTCCACAGGATACATACCTCAAATGAATGGATCCGTATAAGCCGCCAACAAAAATATCAAGAAGATACGGAGGAAAATTGTAGAGAATCACCAACAGTGGCATGAGAAACTACCATTCGCCTTACTGGGATACCGTACCACAGTCCGCACATCAACCGGGGAAACACCCTATTTGCCGGTTTATGGTGCTGAAGTTGTTATTCCCGCCGAAGTAGAGATTCCTTCCTTGAGCTGAGCTTAGCGACGCAGAATGGATAAAGAGCCGTTATGAGCAGCTAGCCCCTCATAGACGGAAAAAGGATGAATGTGGTATGTCACGGACAACTTTACCAGAACAGGATGTCTAGGGCCTTCAACAAATGAGTCAAGCCGAGACAGTTCACACCGGGGCAACTGGTGATAAAGAAGATCTTTCCATATCAAGACGAAGCCAAAGGGAAATTCGCTCCCAATTGGAAAAGTCCTTACATGATTCATAGAGTATTGACAGGGGGAGCGTTCATACTCGTAGAAATGGACGGAGAAGTATGGCAAAAACCAATCAATTCAGATGTAGTCAAGCGATACTATGTGTAATTATTTATGTTTCCGAAAATGATATAAATTGAACTACGCTCAACTAATTCCCGTTTAAGAGGGGATACGTAGGCAGCCCTGTGGGTTCGATCATAATTCAATAAACTTTTTATTTTCCCCACCATCAGAAACTAGGGCAGAACTTTGAGGAGGACCCTTAAAATTTCGAAGCAAGTTCAGCCAATCACAGCATATACAGCAGTCAGGAACGTTTGTCCGTCTAACAGGGGTAGAATTTTGAAGGGGACCCTCAAAATTCTATGGCAGGAAAAGTCGCAATGTCTCGGATCGTGTCACAGTCACTGGTTCATCTAACCAATTTTCCACGAAACATATTTTTTGTTATGACTTTGAAAACTATGCATCCTTGATTGTGAAATAACTTTGTTTAGCAAACGCTACCCCCAATGATTTGAACAGGATCTTCAGATTGAGCAAATCAATTCAAGCAAGCCGACGGAGGCACGAACCGACCTCCCCTCTCACAGAACTCACAATTTTTTCTTTGAATGCAGGAACGAAGAATATGCACACCTCGGAATCACAACCTTCATGACAACCACGATACTAAATCTACTGCCCAAGAATACTCTGCTATCATCTGCTATTTGCTATATCTGCATGGGACTAAGCCATGTTCCGAAATCTTGCATGAGACAAAGCTCTGTCTCCATATCTGCATGAGGCTAATCTCTGCCTCCATATTTGCATAAGAATAAGCTTTGCCTTCATTTGCATTGGATTAATCCCTGTCCTGAATCTTGCATGAGACTAAGCTCTGTCTCCATATCTGCATGAGGCTAAGCCATGCCTCCATATTTGCATAACGCTAAGCTCTGCCTTCATTTGCATGGGACTAAGCCCTGTCCCGAATCTTGCATGAGACTAAGCTCTGTCTCCACACCTGCATGAGGTTAAGCCCTGCCTCCATATTTGCATAAGGCTAAGCTCTGCCTTTATTTGGATGGGACTAATCCCTGTCCCAAATCTTGCATGAGACTAAGCTCTGTCTCCGTATCTGCATGAGGCTAAGCCATGCCTCCATATTTGCATAAGGCTAAGATCTGCCTTCATTTGCATGGGACTAAGCCCTGTCCCAAAATCTTGCATGAGACTAAGCTCTATCTCTATATCTGCATGAGGCTAAGCCCTGCCTCCATATTTGCATAAGGCTAAGCTCTGCCTTCATTTGCATGGGACTAAGCCCTGTCCCAAAATCTTGCATGAGACTAAGCTCTATCTCTATATCTGCATGAGGCTAAGCCCTGCCTCCATATTTGCATAAGGCTAAGCTCTGCCTTCATTTGCATGGGACTAAGCCCTGTCCCGAAATCTTGCATGAGACTAAGCTCTATCTCTATATCTGCATGAGGCTAAGCCCTGCCTCCATATTTGCATAAGGCTAAGCTCTGCCTTCATTTGCATGGGACTAAGCCCTGTCCCGAAATCTTGCATGAGACTAAGCTCTATCTCCATATCTGCATGAGGCTAAGCCTTGCCTCCATATTTGCATAAGTCTAAGCTCTAACTTCATTTGCATGGGACTAAGCCCTGTCCCGAAATCTTGCATGAGACTAAGCTCTATCTCCATATCTGCATGAGGCTAAGCCTTGCCTCCATATTTGCATAAGTCTAAGCTCTAACTTCATTTGCATGGGACTAAGCCTTATCCCGAAATCTCACATGAGACTAAGCTCTGTCTCTATCTACATGGGGCTAAGACTTGCCTCCATATTCTCATAAGGCTAAGCTCTGCCTTTGTTTTCATGGGACTAAGCCTTGTCCCGAATCTTGCATGATGCTAAGCTCTGCCTCCCATTTGCATTTTTTTGCCGAGACTAAGCGTTGTCTCTCAGGCACTAGCCATTTTTCTCTCCTTTTGGGCTAAGCTTTGCCTCCCATTTGCATTTTTTGCCGGGACTAAGCGTTGTCTCTCCGGCACTATCCATCTTGCTCTCCTTTCGGGCTAAGCTCTGCCCTCAACTTCACACTAAGCCTTGTAATGTTAATTTTAGCATCATATTATTGCATCTCATGTGCTGAAATGCCGCCAACTTGTCCAAAGGTGTCATTGTCTGAAGGCATCATCCTCATAACCGGAAGACACCATGCCATGGCCTGAGGATCTCTCAAATTTGCATATCATTATTCAAAGGCATCATGGTTCGGAGGCACTATTTTCATGGCCCGAGAACATCATTTCATGGCATGTGAATCCCTCATTGAACAATTCATGGCCCAGGAAATCATGGTCTAAGGACGTCATCCTCAACTGTCCAAAGACAATTCTCATGGTCCGAAGGGAATCTGCATCATGTTTAAATTTCCGCACAAATATATGCTTGCAGTATCTCTTTACTTGCAGGTGACCCGATAAGAAACCATTAACCCAACAGGAGCAATCCCGCTCCATTTCCTTCATACTATTTCAAACCTGGCCGCTCACCATAACCATTCTTCACCTATCCCAAAATCTCGTGATCGTCCTTGTGGTAGCTTCATCGGTACACTCCGCCGATGAATCCAGAACTACACACGGCCTGATTCCTGTAAAACCAGGGATATGTAGGCAGCTCAGAAACTAGAGTGCAGCCTAAATCTCTCAAACCATCTCTCTCGGTCAAAATTGGCCATCATATCTTTACCCGACAACTCTTCCATCCTTCCCGGGTAAAGAGGGACAGTTGTTGATACCTAATTTTTCCCTATAATATTTTAAAATGCATATATACTTTCAAAAATATGCATTAGCATCAATTGATATTTTTCCATAATTTCTACATTTTTAAATTAATTTATCCCAATATTTTATTTATGTAAATAATTACAAAATTGCATCACAAATGACTTTATAACATTTCATGATTTAACTTTGCTATTTATATTCATATTAGTCCAAATTATTTCACAAATGGCCAGATTTACACTTTTGGTTACAATTGTAATAACTTTGCAATGATAGCTCATGCATCCATTATTGCATTATTTTACCAGAAAATGGCTCATTATATTTTTAAAATTTTGAGTAATTATGGTAAAACATTTCTATGCATCAAAATTATTTTTATAAATTTGTTAATTATTTTATAAATGATTTTTTATCAATTACTTGGGTATTTAATAAATGACCCCTTTTATTTTCATACCTAACCCCTCAAACCAGCCCAAAACCCCTCTAATATTCAACCCTAATGTTGTCCCATACCCCTTAGGCCCAAATATACACCTACCCGACCCAATATCCCTCATTCAATCGTGGTCGTTCATCATTCAGATCAACGGTCCATATTCATCCTTATCATAATTAATCCTAACATACCCTCTAACCCTTCTCATTTCTTTCCCTCACCCACCGTCGTCATCTCCCTCTTCTCTCAACTCTCTCTCGACCTAACCCTAGTTGTAAACTACTGTCACCGGCAAAAACCTCCCCCTTATGACGTTTCTATGCCTTCTCCGACCAGACCTGGTCTTCTACACGCCATGGCTATTCGATTTCTTGGATCCTTGAAAAGATCTCGAGGAACCCCAACTGGTTCTGATTTTGAAACTTTGTTTATCAGCCTGTCTCATGCCATTTTTCCGTCTGTGAGTAAGAACTTCTTCTTGTTTATTACGGATTTATGGGTTCTTGACCTATTCTCTCATCTCTATTACTTTTAGGAAAACCCTAGTCTGTTATTGTCGATCCATCTCAGATCTGTATAGATCTGGGGTGATTCGAGCACTTTTACGTGTTTTCCTTTAAAAATCTCTCGTTTAATTAACTATTTCGACTTTTTATCACTCTTCCTAAGCTAGGGTTCATCCCAAACTGTTTTTAAAGATTTTTCTGAGTTCACAATGTTTAGGTATTTGTTTCTTCATTATTTTGACTGATTTTCATACGGGTGTTCAAACCCTAGTCAATTCTGTGATGTACTGGTTTTCTTCAACTTCTGTTTCGATATTTTTTATACCAGTTGTATTAATTTACTCTATCTTTTGAACTTAAACATTTTTCTTGTTAAATCCAGTATTTTGTGGTTTTGCCCTAATTAATCTCTGTTAGGGTTCAAACCTGCTTTCCGGCTAAGTTCTATATTTTTTGAGGTCTTACTTAGTTTAATTTCTATTTATGAAATTTGGGTGATTCTTTTGGTAAAACCAGTATTCTTTGAAGATCCTTACTGATTATTCCCTATTATTTTGCCTTGTTAGGTTTGTGTGCACAGATCCTGTTGGTTTCCTTATTTGTAATTTTAATTGGTCACACTTGCCTTAATTACTCGTCCGCATCATTTTGTGATTTATACTAATCCTTTATTTGGTCCAATTTGGATTCTTGCCTTAATTTAACTCTCTTGTTATTACCGTTAATCAATTACCCCTAATTAAGGGGTCTATTTCGGACTCCCTTATGTTAATTGATTTTGTGACCCTGTGATTGCCCTTAATTGGTTGATTTCTAATTCTTTTACCTTATTTGTCCTACTCCTAAAGTGCTATAAATACACTCTTATTTTACCTCTTAAACACGAAAAATTAGTTCAGATTACACACATACTCAAATTCTCTCTTCTTTCTTGCTACTTGTGCTAATTACTTGTCTAGCCGGCTGAAAGCCAAGGCTAGACTCTGGAAGTCTACTTGCTTTACAGTCTACACTTTGTTTCCTTAACTGGTATGTTCTTATTTCAGTTCTGAAACTCACCCTATGTGCTCCATATCTGTTAATCCATGTCTCCTTCTGCACTAGCTTAATGGCTCCTGTATTAAATTGCATTTCTTGTTTTCTGCTTTACTCAGCATGCCTAGGTCTCACTTGTCTTGTTTGGTACTTGGCTAACATGTTTATTTAGTTTCTGATTACCTCCCTCAACTAGTATGCTCATGTTAGTGTTATAGACCTTTAATATATTTGGTTTATCCTAATTGGCATGAATAATTCGGTGTAGTACACCCCTGCTTTCAACATGACCATTCCCATACTATGTCTCTATGTTTTACTGCCTATTACCATTTTAGTTTCAAGCATGAATGACTTGTCAAGTCTCTGAATCAGTAGTTTGTGTTTAATTGACTCCTATTTGTTATGTGCATCTATTGTTCCATATGCTTCTCCTCTTACCCTGTTTATGTGTTTTCTTTCTGATTTTGAGCTCTCTATGTTCCCGACCCCCTGATCCTTGTTTGTAAATTTATGAGTCTTCACTTAGGACTAAGTAATAAATGGCTTTTGAATTTGGTCACTCTAAGTCTTGTTATTGTATGTTGAATCTTTGTTCTTCCCAGAATGGCTTTCAAAAAAATTGTTTTTTTTTTACTCTTAGCATTTCCTTTGAACTATTTCCATTCCTGAAATCCTTTTTCACTCCTAAAGTTTTATTTCTACACCGTTTTACTAAGTTATTCCAAATATGTCAAGCACTCTCACTTCTACTATTAGATTACTTAAGTTCTGCCCCTCCAGTGTGTACTGCCTAAGAATCCATGAGATTCCTCCGAACTCTGGCACATTGGGGCTAGCCTTTTCCACACTGCACATAATCACTTCCCTACTCAAAGGGTCTTGGTGTGAGCATTGCCCGGGATCCCTAAGGTCCTTAGGGAACTTTGACACACCAGGACACCCCATTGGCTTGAGACTTTGGCATCTTGGACTGTTTTGAAGGCCTAGTATTTCCCTGTTCACTTTGGGCCTATCTCAGGCTCCCTATAGCATATCTTATATTTATTATGTAATTCATTTATTTATGGTCTGCAATAATAACCTTGTAAACAGATATTGGGGAAATTAGTAAAGGGAAGGCATTCGTATATGGATTTTTGCTGGGAAACCGGGTAGAAATCATGCTTTAGGTTTATATTGTGTTTACTTGCATTAGAAATCGTGCCTTTAGGCTCATATTATATTATTCATATTAGCAGTCATGCTTTAAGTTCATATCATGTTTACCGTGCTTTTAGATCACTTGGCATACTAGGAAATGTGTTATAGGCTCATTACCTCATTTTTTATGAAATTTTGATTCCGCATAATCATGATCACCTAAAAATCATGTTATTAGGTTACCTCTGCAATTCTGCATAATAAAATGTACATCTTCTGGGTGCATTAGAAATCCTGCTTTAGGACTGTGTCTGTATTCGCTTTACATCATGTCTACATTGCCTAAGCCAATAATCGTCATGTCTATAAGAATGTTTAAAAGCAATTTCAGCACCTAGGCAAGCATGTTTATAGGAGGTATTAAAACTCAAACTGTTTGCTTTCCTTTAGTCAATTTTCAGAATTCTGTTTGCATTTTAAGACAGCATGTTATAGGGTATTCCTGAACCACGCCTAGAGAATCCTATAGGTAATTAAGGCCTTATAAAAATTGTAAAACTATTCTTTGTTTATTTGTGATTGCCCAGATTCAACAGGTTCTAAAAAATCAGTAGGCAAAATGATTAGGTCTTTACCGTTTTGCCTAAACATATGTTGCACATTCTTTGTTTGTCATAGTCACCCAGGTATCCTGTTCTAGGACATTTTCTGGAACATCTGAAATATTGTTGTTTGAGACGTGCTAACTGCCTGCTTATTTGCGAAGGTAAACATGAGCCCTTAGTTGTTGTCTTACTTGATAGATCTATTTGTTCTTTGTTGTCGCTTAGATTTTCCCTTTTAAACACTTTAGGAGAGTCTGGAACTACCTAAAATAGAGGTCTTAAACACCTTCGGGACCACAAGGAAGGGACAGGTAATGCACTCTTAGAATCCGTTTAATTAAAACCGCTTATACAATCGCTAAGGGGAGGGTAATCAGGTAGCAAAAGGATATGATGACATGTGCGTTAATGCCACATGTAACCCCTCTAGTTAAGGAAGGATTATCGGTCATTGTACAGATGTGATCCTATAGGTTAATAATTTAGGACTTCCCTATCTTATACATATGTGTGCTTAGACTGCTTACCTTTTAAAACTCCCTTTATCTTATTTACATATGTGTGCTTAGACTGCTTATATGTTAAATGACTAATTTGCTAAGTAAGTTTGGCCGAGACCCACCATTGTGGACCTCGAGGGGTGCCTAACACCTTCCCCTCAGGGTAATTTCAAGCCCTTACCCAATATCTGGTAATGTCGACTGGTTTCATGAGTTACTTGCATCAGGTGCCCTAATGCACCTTAAAATCCGTTAGGTGGCAATTCTTCAATTTCTATACCCCTTTCCCAAAAGGAAACGAGTTGTCCCAATGAATCTCGAAACCCGATTTCGCGAGAAAAAGGGGGCACGACAGCATGGTCATGTGTTATGTTAGTTTCTGTCTGAGGCATACATGTAGATTGATTATGACTTGAAGAGGTTGATTTCGAGTATGACTCGAGTAAGGAAATTTCTGAAGGCATGATGTTTTACACTTTATGGGTACATGGAAATCTTAGAGTGATTGGAGTTTGCTATTAGTGGTGGACGTAGTGTTCAAGAAAAATGGATTCGCTTGGTTGCTTAAGAGATGGGAGTTACTTCCTTAGGTGTTTGTATTCGCATGGGGCACAAGTCTTTAGGCTCGTATTGGCGGTGCATTGAATATCGGAGCAGAGTGAATGACTCTCGAGAAGATTCTAATAAGTTCATGATTCATGTGTGGTATTTGAGGATTTTTCGGGTTTGTAAATATCTAAGATCTAAGATTACCATTGAAAGGTGTCAGGACTTATAGTATTTCTATATCATTTTGGATTCTACATTTCAACATTTGAGAGGTTAAAGAAATAGCTTAAAATCACATAAGATCTCTTTAGATTGGGCATTTTTGTTGCGGTACTATTAGGTGTTTAAGAGGGAATACAGTGGTTTATGGGCCTTAGGACGACGTGGTTTCATGCTGGGATATCTTGGCATGAGCTTTGGGTTAAGGATTGTAGTGTACTGGTAAGGAGGAGTGTTAACTTGAAGGCAAGTCGAGAGGGACTAGAAGAAATGGGTTAACTTGGTAGTGTTGTGTCGGCATGGTAATAAAATTGATCGCTTCTTTTGGTTCTTTTAGGTGGCGAGGATTTATAGGTGTGTTGTGGAAATACTCTTTGTCTCGGGGGTCTGCGTGACTTGGTTGAGTTAGAAGGATTCAGTTCTGATGACTTGATTATGTGCAAACGAGTTTCAACGAGTTTTTGATGATTTCGACCACAACTTTGGATGGATGTTTTCTGCAGGCATGAGAGAGTTCTGTTGTGTGTGGTGATTTTCCCCTGGATGGGGTCAAGTGGAAGTTTTCTAGCTGACGGAATATGTATCATGCTTGCGATTCAGAGTTGATGATGGGGTTCTCGTATTTTCATATGATGGCATGATAGATGCGGTGCGACGTGTGTGATTGAGGTTTGCGTGTCAAGATTGCGGTTCAGCTTCGAAGGGAAGGTCATGAGTTCTAGAAAACATGGACAGTTTCAGGTGTTAGAAGAATGTTGGCACTATCTGGTATCACCTAAGAAGGGTGCACATTTCAAAAGGCGCAATATATTTTGAATTGAGGCTTGACTAGTATTATGGTAATCGCCTGGTTGATCAACTGTTGATATTCTAAATTTTTCTATGTGGCACAGAGGAATTATGGAAGTATTTATCGTGAGATAATTGTGCATGAGGAATATGCCAGCCATTTGAGTGATGGAGTTGGGATCGGACATGGAGATCCTTATATTCTAGGGAATTGAAGGCTAGAAGGATTCTTAGAGGAAGATTGTTCCTTGGTTGCGGACGGTGAATGTGTGTTAAGAGGTTTTCATTTGAGTGTATGTGAAATGGATAGGTTATTGTTGAATTTTCGAAGGTAATCTACCTATTTTGGGAGGATCGAAATTGATTTGGAGACCATTGGTATGCCTAATGAGGGTGTGTATTCTATGTCGGGTCGGATTTGTTTACTCACAGAAGCTATTTTTGAAGAGTGTGTCATCTGTTAGAGTTGATCTTATTCGTGTTTGATATGTTCCATGTGTTACTCTCCTATGCTATGATGGGTTGTGAGACTACCGGTTATTTACACACATGTTGCGGGATAGTTCTCTCGTTTGATTCTTTTACCATTATTAGGTGCATTCAAGTTCTTGCTTGTTTGGTGCACGGTATGTGTCTCAAGGTAGTGCCGGTGTGGCATGTCGGTCGAGCAACTTGTACTAGACGAGATGAGTTTATTGGACCTGGAATGAGTTATATCGGATTTGATTAAGGTATGTTTGAAAGAGAATGTTATTAGTCAGCTTAGAATTTGGTTGTGGTTCTTGGAGGCCGAGATAGCTCCATGAATTGTTGGTATGATGAGTGGTTATGAGTTTCTATGTGTTTCTTTCATCCTTGGTAGTGTATGAGGTTTAGAACAAGGTTTTATTTGAGATGAGGTTCGCTACCGTTACCAAGTTTGTTATTGAGGAACTATTATGGTCGGAAGTTATTGCTATAAGTATCCAATTTATGGGGTATATGGGTTATAGTTAAGTCTTGATAAATCTTGTTCGGAACTTATACAATGTATATATGCAATAATCGGGTCTTATAATAAATTTCGGATGTTGGAGATTGGGTTCTAAGGTTTATAGACTAAGGTTGAAGTAAGGAACATCAGTTAGGTTGTGTTGTCGGGCTTATATAGATTGGAGTGACGTGGTATCACCCATGGGAATATGTATGATGAGTTTATATGATGATTTGACGTCTTTGAAACGACTCTTGGCACATTCGAGGACGAACGTATGTTTAATTGGGGGACAATGTAACGACCCAATCGATGATTTCGAGAATTTGCATTCAGATTGGTGGTTTGAGGTCATGAGTAGCTTCATATGGTATATTATGACTCGCGTATTTCAGTGGTTATGGTTTTCGAGTGGCTCGGGATTGGTTTGGAAAAATGATTCTCATTTTAGAAGCTTTAAGTTGGAAGAGTTGACCAAGTTTGACTTTTGTATATTTGACCTCAGGTCGGAATGGTGATGGTTCTGTTAGGTCCGGATGGTGATTTTGGACTTGGTCGTATGCCCGAATTTGCATTTGGATGTTTCCAGAAAGTTTTATATCTATTTAGCGAAAGTTGGCAATTTGAAGGTTGGATGTTCATAGATTTGACAAGGAGTTGACTTTGATGTTAGCGAGTTCAGATTGTTGTTCCGAAAGTTGGAATATGTTCATTCTGTCATTCGGGACTTGTGTGAAAAGTTTGGTCATATTTTGAATTAGTTAGGTTTGTATCGAACGCTTGGTTCGAAGTTTGAAGTTTATGAACTTAAGAGATTGCTCTTGATCAACGATTTGTGGTTTTGATCTCATTTTGCGGGATTTGAGGCCTTGAGTAGGTTTGTGTTATGTTTTGGGACTTGTTGGCATGTTTGGACGGGGTCCCTAGGGGATTTGGTGAGTTCGTAACGGGTTTCAGATAATTTTGGAACGTGTTGGTTAATGCTAGTTTTTGGAAAGGATCTGGTGTGGTCACACCTACGGAGCTATAAGCGTAGGTGTGGTGTCCGCAGATGTGGACAAGTGGGCGCAGAAGCGAAGCAAGTCTAGAAGACGGAAGACCACAGAACCGGTCATTTGAGCGCAGCGGTCACTTGAGCTCAGAAGCGCAACTGCTGTCGCAGAAGCGGCAGTGGCTGAGGTGACGCATTTTCGCGGAAGCAGGTTGGTGGCCGTATATGCGATTCTGCAGAATCAGCTATTGGGTCGCTGATGCGACATCCTTGGGCAGATTTTATATATTTTGAGGGTTGAGTTATTTTATCACATTTTGAGATCTATAGCTCGGATTTGAGCGATTTTGGAGGCGATTTTTACAATTTGAATTTGGGTAAGTATTTTTAACTCGGGTTTGATTATTTTGCATAATTCTATCTTCAATTTTGGCATTTTGATTATGAATATAAAAGAGTCGGAGTCGGAATGGTTGGACTCTTATTTGAATGGATTATCGGAATTTATAATTTTTTCGGTTCTGAGGTACGGGACCAGGTTTAGTTTTTGGTTGAATTTGAGTGTTTGATTAAAGATTTGACCTTTATCTTTTGGGTTTGTTGCCTATGGTATTATTTGATGATTTTGAGTTGCTTTTGGCTAGTATCGAGTCGTTCGATGGTCGATTCGCGTGGGATGACATTTCTATAGTATTATTTTAGCTTTTTCGAGGTAAGTAACATATCTAAACTTGGTATTGAGGGCAATTATCCCTGAGAACTATGAAATTTGAGATGTGTTGGGGGTGACGCACGTGCTAGGTGAAGAACATGTGTGCGCGCCCCGAAGTATTCATGATCGGGGTAGTTCTTAGGTTGTTATATGCCTTGACTTGCTATCATGCTTCTTTGATATCATGTTTTCTCCATTTGTATGACTACATGAGTTATTATTGATGCTATAAATCATGTCTAGGCTATCTAGTTAATTGTTTGAGACATGATAGGGTTATTCTTGACATGTTAAGTTATTTGACTTAGTTGTAGTAGTACTGTTCAATCATGATAGTTATATCCACATGTTATATCTCTATTTCTATATTTGATAAAATGTCTCATATGTTATTGGTGCCCTTGTATGTGACACGAGTTTGAGCTGAATTTGTGGCACATTGTGATATTTCGTGCTATAAAATTTGGTTATATTTCTGTGAGACGTTGGCATATGGAGACCTGGGTGAGTTGATGATTTATGTGGGCTATAAATCCATGTTGTTAGTTATACTTGGATCGGACGACACATCGCAACATATTGATATTTGGATCGGGTTGCACGGCGCAACGATTTAATATTTGGATCGGGTTACACGTTGCAACGGTTTGTTATTTGTATCGGGTTGCACTCCTCAACATGTATATTGACTATTGATTAGAGCTTGGGACAGGATCCAACCCTCCGGAGTCTGATATTACAGTGAGTGCAAGCACAGCGATATACACATACTTTGGTGAGGGATATTTCTGGCGGGCACCCATACAATGCTGAGTGATTGTGTGTGTGATGGTGAGGGGCTTTTGAGCTAGGCACCCTCAGAGTGCTGAGTGATTTTGTGTGTGATGGAGAGGGGTATTTGAGTCAGGTACCTTGAGTGTGCTGAAAGCGGGTGTACTTGATGATTTCACTGTGATATTATTGGCTTGACATGTATATTTGATATATAGGCATAGAGATATACTTTCTCGTGCTAACTGGTAAATGAAAAGTCTTATCTATTAGTGAAAGTTTGGAAAAATCACAGTACTGTGAGAAACTCACATTTTAGTGATTCTGTGAAAGATTTGGGCTTTAACTGTTATACTTGTAAAGCATGTCTAGTTCCCCGTACTTGTAAACGAGTTGATCATGATATCCTTTGAGTTATTTACTGTTACTGGCATCTATCAAGTTTGTGTTGTTATTAATTATTTGTGTTAGACCTTGACCTTCTTTCGAGCTTGTCATTGCTTTCAGCTTGAGGTTAGGTTTTTTACTTATTGAGTACATGGGGTCAGTTTTACTCATAATACACTTCCGCACCTTGCGTGCAGATCTTGGAATTGATGCTGCTATGAATGGTGTGAGCTGGCATTGAAGACGTACTTGCTTTCCGGACAGAGCTACCACTTGTCATTTGTAGTTTTAGATTCAAATTCTCTTTAAGTATATTTCGAGCAGACATTGTATTTATTTTCATACCATCTTTGTAAATCTAAGTCTTAGTGAATCATGACTTATACTACCAATCATTCAGTTATTGTATAGAAATTCAGTTAGTTCACTTATTGGTTTCATATTAATTTTTTTAAATTGTGTTGACTGTTGTTTGACTTAACTAGCGGGTTGTTAGGTGCCATCACAACTAGGAGGATTTTGGGGTCGTGACACTTTTCCTACATACATGTTGTTCTTACTTATAATTATTACATACAAATTTATCAGAAACAAACACGTACTTAAATTTATTCTTAACAAGAAGCGCAGTAGAAATTAAGTTCTTAAGAATTTCAGGGTCATGGAGTATACTTTTTAGGGTCACAACTTTTCGCGAAATCATCTTCTAAGATATCTTGCCAACTCCTTTAATTTTGGCAGTTGTGGAATTTTCCATAAAGATAGTCTCGAGGCTCTCGTCGGAACTTAACAAGAAAATAATCCTTTGTCGGCATAAATATAGCGGGTGGCTCAAGAATCAATCATGTATTCCTTGGAATTTCCTGCCAAGTTACATTAAGAAAAGCATAACACACAAGTTCTCCATTTTGTTCTTTTCAATCAGGTTTGCTTAACCATTTTTCTTATCCTTCTTTGGATCACAGTAGTCTGCAACCTTATGTTCAATTTTTTATAGTTGTGAAAATTGTCTTTGAACTTTATTTTAGATGGATAATTCTTTAGTTTAAAAGGCTTCTTTTTCTTTTTGCTATTTTGTGGTGCCTCTCAATAATGTTTGCTTTTATTATTTGTTGAATTCTCATGATCCTTCTTTTCAGCAGTCTTGTTATCCTCTTTACTCCTTAAAGGAACAATAAGATCTTCAAGCGTCATCTCTTGTACTTATGGTTCAAGTAATTCTAAAATTTCTCCCTTTTTGTACCAACGAATATGATAGTATTTTGTCTAGCACTGCGAGCAATTTATGTTATGTTTCACACTTTTGCATAATATTTGTATTAATATTTTTTCCATTTATTTGTTGTCTCTCACGTTGCTGATATTATTTTTTGGGTTTTGTTGTCTCTGAGCCGAGGGTCTCCCGGAAACATCCTCTCTACCCCCTCTGGGGTAGGAGTAAGGTCTCCGTACACTCTACCTTTCCCCGACCCCACTAGTGGAATTTTAAAGGTTTGTTGTTGTTGTTTTTGTTGAAAATGAGGTATTTTCAATAAATGTCGCTACTTGAAATGCTTCATATAATTACTAACATGATCAATATTTTTTATATTTACTCGGCTTATACCTTCAACAAGAAAATCATGAATGAAGAATTGCAGTTCTTAGACTTGAGTAATAACAGACTTGCTATCAACTATTTTAAAGTCCAAAACTTTTGTGGCCTTCTTTAGTCCAACGTCTTCAATCTAGTATTTCTTTTCAAGAAAATTCCATAATTCTTTCGAAGTTCTTGAGTTACTATAGACGTTATACAAGTCATCTTCCAAATAATTACGTATATAATTCTTGCAAAGGAAATCAGAATGCTTCCAATTTTCAGTGACCATAAACCGCTCATTGTCGGGAGTTTCTTCTGCCAAGGCTAGAACTCTTTAATAAATCTCAGCAAACATAGGATGGTCAGAGAGAAGAACATCTTCTGATACCAATGCTTGAAGTCAGTACACAAAAAAATCCTGGCTTTTCTGTAGGTACAGGCATTGTGCGGCTTGACAGTGCAGTAGTCGTCGCAGCAGTAGTTGTCGTAACAAAACTATTCTATTATTTTGTATTGTCACGACCCAAATTCTGCTAATCGTAATGGAACCTAACCCAACCCGCTAGGTAAGCCAACTAATAGCTGTCAAGTTTCAATAATTTTAATAAGTCAATTAAACAAAATAAATTATCTAAATCCATTACATTTTCCCAAGGACTGGTAGTACAAATCATGAGCTTCTACAAATAGAGCTTACAAATCAACAATGAAATAAATACACCGTCTATTTGAAAAGTACATAAATGGAGTTTTATAATCTAAGGCTACCCCGAACAAAGGAGGCAGCTACAACAGGGACGTCGGTACATCTTCAAGTCCTGCAATCATCGAGCACAGCAACAACAGCAACCGACATCTGCACGCAATGAGCAGAAGTGTAGTATCAGTACAACTGACGCCATGTACTAAGTAACAGCCCCAACCTTAGGTTGAAAGTAGTGACTAGAAAACACTAGGTCGGGTCCAACACCAGTATTCTACAATAGCTCGCAACAATGCAATATAAGTATCAGAAGAGTATCTCAGAAGTAACATGCTCAACTCGCTCATAATTTCATAAAATAGACATGTTTTTCAATATCTTGGTGAGAACTCAAATATTTTTGCCAAAATGCTGAAATACAGATAAGTTTGAAAACTATGATTTTTCCCAAAATCTTTTCCAGCAATAAGTAAGATGTTACATTTTCTTTTCAAAATAACAAGTATAAGAAAATGCCTCTCTGAGCCCACATATCAATGTGTATAATATTCCATGGATGACGTGATACCGTATACCATGAGGAAAAATGCATCTCTATGCATGTATGCCATGCGTGCATGCAAATGTTTGTATGTCGTGTGTGTATGCAATTGCCATGTATCTCGATCCACACTCGTTTATAGTCGACTACGCTCACTGGGAGTGTTCAGACTCCGGAAGGGCTCCTACAGCGCAAGTTCTAAGCACGGACAACTCACGTGCTACACGGATAACTCACGTGCTATAATATCAATACCTCACAACCAGGCCCTAGGCCTTACTCAGTCATCAATCTCTCCAGTCTCACTCACGGGCTCACAGTGTCATGAAAACTAGTCCGGCAACAAGAATATGATGTATCAACAATTAACAACTGAGACTGAGATATGATATGAATGCATGAACATGACTGAGTACAAGATGTCAATGAAGTCTGTGAAATAACAGCAAGAAACGACCACTATGGGTCTCAATAGTATCATCATTAAACATTATATCTAGCACGATAGACAGCTCAATTACTTTATCACATGGTAAAAACACAGATATCAACAAAATAGGGTAACTATACTGTACCATGGGAACCATAGGGCCATTTCACAGGGTGCACACCCACACGCCCGTCACCTAGCATGTGCATCACCTCAATATCAATCACATAACACGTAGTTCGAGGTTTCATACAGTCAGCACTAAGTTTAGAAGAGTTACTTACCTTAACAGCGTAGAAATCCTACTCTGGGATGCTCTCGCCCCTCGACTCGGCCTCCAAAAACTCCAAATCTATTCACAACCAGTACGATACCATCAACATAAGCTAAAGAAACAAACTCCACAAGAAAAACTCCAAATATATGCCAAAACCCGAAATTGGCTAAAACCCGGCTCCTGGGCCCACGTCTCGAAACCCGACAAAAATTGCAAACTAGAAAGCTCGTTCACCCCCGAGTCTAACCATATCAAGTTACTTAAATCCAATGATGGGAACCCATTCAAAACTTCAAAAATCTCACCCCAAGGGTTCTTCCTCTTTTTCCCCAATTTCGCACCCCAATTCACCATTTAGATGATAAAATCAAAGATATAATCATGAGTTTAACCAAAACCAAGTGAAGAGCACTTACCCGAATCAACTCCCTAAAAATCCCTTCAAAAATTGTCCAAATTCGTGGTCTCTAGCTCAAAATATAAAGAATGGGCTCAAATCCTTGATTTTGAAATTAAATATTGTTGCCCAGATATCCTTCATCGCGATCGCGGAAATAGCCTCGCGATCGCGAAGCACAAACAAGTTGTTCCGCATTTTAACCTTACGTGATCGCAGAAACACACACGCGATCGCGGATAACACCCTCTCACATCAACGCGAACGCGTCCAGACCTACGCGATCGCGTAGATTCCTTCACCTCGTTGCCGCTCCAAATCCTTCTACGCGAACGCGACCTCATCCACACGTTCGCGATGCACAACCCCGCAAAAACTACGCGATCGCGATCGCAATCGCGATCCTATCCCTGCGATTCCATAGAAAAAACTTATCTCTGCCCCCAAATTATCCTACGTGATCGCAAATGGACTCCTACGATCGCGTACAAGGAAACCAGAAACAGCTGATACCAGATTTCAGCAGTTGCCAACCAAATACTAAGTCCGTTAACCATCTGAAACTCACCTGAGGCCCTCGGGACCTCATCCAAACATACCATCACATCCCATAACATCATTCAAACTTAGTCGAATCTTCGAATCACTCAAAACAACATCAAAACACCAAATTACCCTCAGATTCAAGCCTAAGAACTTCTAAACTTCCAAATTCTGCAAACAATGTCGAAACCTACCAAACCTCGTCCGAATGACCTGAAATTTTGCACACACGTCACAAATGATACTATGAACCTAATCCAACTTCCGAAATTCTATTCCGACCCCAATATCAAAATTTCCACTAACGACTGAAAATCACCAAATTTCCAATTTCGCCAATTCAAGCCTAATTCTATCATGGACCTCCAAATCATATTCAGGACGCGCTCCCAAGTTCAAAATTACCTAACGGATCTAATGGAACCATCAGAAATCCAATCCGAGGTCAAATACTAAAAAGTTAAAAACTTGGTCAAACCTTTCAAATTTAAAGGTTCAAGCTGAGAATCATTCTTCCAAATCTATTCTGATTAACCTGAAAAAAATCAAAACCGGCGATTTTCATGAGTCATAATATATCATGCAGAGCTACTCATGGCCTCAAACAACTGAGCGAAGTGCAATTGCTCAAAACAACCGGTCGGGTCGTTACATGTATTAATTGTTATTTTCTTATCAAAATTGACATATTTCGAAATTTGGTGAACTTTTTAACCTTCACACTAAATACAAACAAGCTAGTAGAAAATCACAAGGATTTTAATTTCGAATTTGAATAGAAAGTCACAAAGACTTTAATCTCTAATAGTGAGTCAAAAGACACGAGGACTTTAATCTCAATAAAGGAGTAAAAAATTCGAAGATTTTAGTCTCTAAAACAAAATATAAGACAGAACATATAAAAAAATTAAAAGTGTGTTCATACACAGAAAATTAGAAAATTAAAAATATTAGTTAACATAAAACATGAAATTCAAAAATATAGGTAAATGATTTAATCCAAGATTCTTCTACGTCGTAGTCTTTCATTACCCATAAATCAAAAAAAGTAGTTCCACTGCAGTAAACACAATTTGAAGAGAGCATTCCTCCCAACACTGTTATGCAAGGAGCCTCTTTTCCTTCTGCCCAGCT